>VHKM01001260.1:0-62096 GCA_007210695.1 Neogobius melanostomus | reverse complement strand
CTTCAAAGATAAGGCTTCATAAAGGGGCTTTCAAAGAAGGTCTTCAAAAAGGCTTCAAAAAGCTTATAAAGGCTTTATAAAGGTTTATAAACGTCTGTTGAAAGCTTCAGTAAAGGCTTCACTAAAGTCTTCAGAAAAGGCTTCGAACCAAGGCTCTAAAATAAGGCTTCATAAAAAGGCTTGCAAAAAGGTTCAAAAAGGCTTTATAAAAGGCTTTATAAAGGCTTTATAAAGGCTTCATAAAGGGCTTCAAAAAGGCTTCAAAAAGGCTTATACAGGCTTATAAGGCTTCATTAAGCTTCTCATAAAGGCTTTCAAAAAGCTTTGATACAGGCCTTTTAAAGGCTTTATAAAGGCTTCATACGAAGGGCTTCAATCAAAGGGCTTCACAAAGCTTCAAAAACGGTCTTATTAAGGCTTTATAAAGGCTTCAATAAGGCGTTCCTAAACAAAGGCTTCAAAAAGGCTTATACTAGGCTTTATAAAGTCTTTATAAAATGGTCTTCATAAAGGCATCATAAAGGGCTCAAAAGGCTCGTAAAAAGGACCTTCGTAAAAAAGAGCTTTCAAAAAGGCCATGATCAAAAGGCTCAAAAAAGGCTTCAAAACGGCTTCAAAAAGGCTTATAAAGGTTTATAAAGGCTTTATAAGGCCTTCATAAAGCTTTATTAACAGGCTTCAAAAAGTGGCTTCAAAAACGGCTTCATAATACGGCCTATTCAAAAGAGCTTCAAAAAAAGGCTTTATACAAGCTTTCAGAAAAAGAGACTTCAATTAATACGGCTTCATAAAGGCTTCAAAAAAGGCCTTCCAAAAAGCTTGCATCAAAGGCTTCATAGGCTCATAAGGCTTCAAAAAGGTTTTTTTAATTAAAGGCTTCAAAAAGGTCTTTCAAAAAGCTTCATAAAGATTCTAATCAGCTTCAAAAAGCTATGATAAAAGGCTTCACACACAAGGCATTTCCAAAACGGCTTATAAAGCTTCATAAAGGCCTTCATAAAGGGCTTCAAAAAGGCTTCAAAAAGGCTTTATAAAAGGCTTTATAAAGGCTTTATAAAGGGCTTCAAAATGCTCTTCAAAAAGCTTTCAAAAGGCTTTTAATTCAAATGCAGGGCTTCAATATAGGCTTCAAAAAAGGCTTACCAAGAAGGCTTTCAATAGAAGGTCTTCAAAAAGGCTTCAAAAAGCTTATAAAGGCTTTATAAAGGTTTATAAAGGCTTTATAAAGGCTTCATAAAGGCGTTCAAAAAGGCTTCCAAAAAAGGCTTTCATAACGGCTTCAAAAAGGCTTTATAAAGGCTTCAAAAAGGGCTTCAAAGGCTTTATAAACGCGCTTCAAAATAGCGTATATATTAGCTTTAATAAGCTTCATAAAGGCTTTATAAAGGCTCATAAAGGCTTCAAAAAGGCTTCATAAAGGCTTCCAAAAAGGCTTCATAAAGGGCTTCCATAAAAGGCTTCATAACAAGGCTCAAAGGTCATACAGTCTTCAAAAGGTCTCTCTAAAAGACGGACATTCAGTAATAGAGCTCTCATAACAGGCTTCATAAAGGCTTCAAAAGGCTTCATAAAGGCTTCAAAAAGGCTTCATAAAGGGCTTCAAAAAGGCTTCAATAACGGCTTTCAAGGCTTTATAAAGGCTTTAATAAAAGGCTTTATAAAGGCTTTATAAAGGGCTTCATAGGGCTTCAAAAAGCTTCCAAAAGGGCTTATAAAGGCTTCATAAAGGGCTTCATAAAAGGCTTCAAAAGGCTTTATACAGGCTTTATAAAAGGCTTTATAAAGGCCTTCTCAAAGGCTTCATAAGGCTTCATAAAGGGCTTATAAAGGGCTTCTAAATAAGGCTTCAAAAGGTTCAAATTACTCGGCTTCAAAAAGGGCTTCAAAAGAGCTTCAAATAAGGCTCTCAATTAAAGGCTTCCAAAAAGCTTCATCACAGTGCTTCACTTAAAAGGACATGAATCATAAAGGCTTCAAAAAAAGCTTTATAACAGGCGGTTCATAAAGGGCTCAAAACGGCTGTCAGCCAAAAGGCTTTACTACAGGCTCATAAAGGGCTTCAAAAAAGGCTTAAAAAAGGCATCAAAAAAGGCTTCAAAAGGCTCATAAAGGGCTTTATAAAGGCTTTATAAGGCTTCAATAAAGGTTTAAAAAGGGGCTTTTCATAAAAGGGCTTTCATAAAGGGCTTCAAAAAGGCTTTATACAGGCTTTATAAAGGCTTTATAAGGCTTCATGAAAGGGCTTCATAAAGGCTTCAAAAGGCTTCAAGAAAGCTTTGATCAAAGGTCTTAAATAAAGGCTTTCAAAATAGCTTCCAAAAGGCTTTTTACAGCTATATAAAGGCTATGTTACTAAAGGCTTTCATAAAGGCTTCATAAAGGGCTTCAAAAGGCTTTAAAAGGCATCAACGCTTCCCAAAAAGGCTCTCATAAAGAGTGCTTTTCTAAAGGTCTTCATTAGATAGGCTCAAAAAAGCTTGTATACGGCGTTATAAGGCTTATAAAGGCTTCATAAAGGCTATAAAACGGGCATTCTAAAAAGGCTTCAAAATGGCTCATAAAGGCTTCATGAAGGGCTGTCAAAAAGGCTTCAAAAAAGGCTTCATAAAGGCTTTCAAAAGACTTCATAAAAGGCTTAAAAAGGCTTTTAACAGGCCTTTCATACAGGCTTAAAGGCTTTATAAGGCATTTCATTCAAAGGCTTCATAAAAAGGGCTTCAAAGAAGGCGTTTATACGGCTTTATAAAGGCTTTATCAAAGGCTTCAAATAAGGCTTGCATAAAGGCTTCAAAAGGCTTCATAAAGGGCTTCAAAAAGGCTTCAAACGGCCTTCAAAAGAGGCTTTATAAAGGCTTCAAAAAAGGCTTCAAAAAGGCTTATAACACAAGGTTCAAGAAAGGCTTCATAAAGCTTCAAAAAGGCTTCTAAAGGCTTTATAACGGCTTTTAAAAGGCCTTCCAAAAAGCTTTATTACAGCTTTATAAAGGCTTTATAAAGGCTTCATAAAGGCTTCATAAAGGGCTTCAAAAAGCTTTAAAAAGGCTTATAAGGCTATAAAGGCTTCAAAAGGCTCAAAAGCTGTTATAAAGCTTCATAAAGGCTTATAAAGGCTTCATAACACGCTCCTATTTAAAGGGCTTCATTAAGGCTTTATAAGGCTTATTAAAGGCTTCTAAAGGCTTCATAAAAGTGGGCTTCAAAAAGGCTTTATAAAGGCTTATAAAGGCTTCATAAAGGCTTCAAAAAAGGACTTTATGAAAGCTTTCATTAGAAGGGCTCTAATAGGGCTTCAAACTAAAGGCTTCAAATCAGCTTTATAGAGGCTTCTATATAACGGCTTCATAAGGCTTCAAAAAGGCTTTAATACAGGCTGTTATAAGGCTTATAAAGGCTATAAAGGGCTTCAAAAGGCCTCAAAGGCTTTATACAGGTTTAAAAAGGCTTCAAAAATGCTTACAAAAGGCTTTATATAAGGCTATGCAAAAAAGGCTCTCCTCAAAAAGGCTTCAAAAAGGCTTTAAAGGCTTCAAAAAAGCTTCAAAAAGCTTCATAAAGGCTTCATTAAAGGGTCAAAAGGCTTCATAGGCTTATAAAGCTTATAAAGGCTTCATAAAGGCTTCATAAGGGCTCATAAAGGTGGCTTTCAATAAGTGTTCAACAAGGCTTTATTAAAAGGATTATTAAAGGCGTTTATAAGCGCTTCATAGAAGGGTTCAAAAAGGCTTCGAAATAAGCTTTATAAAGTCTTCATTAAAGCTTCAGTAAAGGGCTATCAAAAAAGGCTTTATAAGGCTTTATTAAGGCTTTATAAAGCTTCATAAAGGGCTTCATAAAAGGGGCTTCAAAAAGGCTTCGAAAAAACGGCTTTATAAAGGCTACATAAAGGCTTCAAAAAGTGCTCAATTAAAAGAGCTTCAAAGGCTTCATTAAGGCTTCATAAAGGCTTCAAAAAGGCCTTCCAAAAAGCTTTATTACAGCTTTATAAAGGCTTTATAAAGGCTTCATAAAGGCTTCATAAGAGCTTATATAAAGGCTTCATAAAGGACTTCAAACAGGCTTCATAAAAGGCTTCCAAAAAGGCTTCATCGAAAAGGCTTCAAAGGTGCTTTCATAAGGCTTTTATAAAGGCTTCATAAAGGGCTTCATAAAGGCTTCAAAAAAGGCTTCAATAAAGGGGCTTCAAAAAGGCTTCAAAAAAGGCTTTATAAAGCTATTCTAAATGCTTTATAAAGGCTTCAATAAAGGTTCATAAAGGGCTTTCAAAAAGGCTTTCAAAAAGGCTTCATAAAGGCTTCAAAAAGGGCTTCAAAAAAGGCTTCATAAAGGGCTCAAAAAGGCTTCATAAAGGCTTTATAAAGCTTCAAAGGGCTTCAAAAAGGGCTTCATAAAGGCTTCAAAAAAGCTTCATACACGCTTCATAAAGGCTTCAAAAAGGCTTCAAAAAAGGCTTCATAAAGGGCTTCAAAAAGGCTTCAAAAAGCTTTTATAAAGGCTTTTATAAAGGCTTTATAAAGGCTTCCTAAAGCTTCAAAAAGGCTCATAAAGGCTTCATAAAGGCTTTCAAAAGGCTTCAAAGACGGCTTCAAAAAAGGTTTTATAAAGGCTTTTATAAAGGCTTCATAAAGGCTTCATAAGAGGGCTTCAAAAGGGCTTTATAAAGCGGCTTTATAAGGCTTCATATAAAGGCTTCAAGAGGCTTCATAAAGGCTTCAACAAGGCTTCATACAAGGGCTTCATAAAGGGCGTTCAAAAAAGCTTCAACGGCTCAAAAGGCTTTATAAAGGCTCATAAAGGCGTTCATACAAGGCGGCTTCATAAAAGACTTTATAAAAGGCTTATAAAGGCTTCTATAAGGCTTCTAAAGGCTTTTATAAAGCTATCATGAAGAGGCTTCATAACAGGCTTCAAAAAGGCTTTCTCAGGCTTTATAAAGGCTTTTATAAAGGCTTTAATAAAGGCTTCATAAAGGCTTCATAAAGGGCTTCAAAAAGGCTTCAAAAAGGCTTATAAGGCTCATAAAGGGCTTCTAAAGCGGCTCATAATGGCTTCAAAAAGGCTCAAAAAGCTTCATAAAGGCTTTATAAGGCTTCATAAAGGCTTCAAAACGGCTTCAAAAAGCTTATAAGGCTTCATAAAGGGCTTCCAAAAAGGCTTTATAAAGGCTTTATAAAGGGTTCATAAAGGCTTATAAAGCTTCATAAAGCTTTCAAAAAAGGCTCCATAAAGGCTTGCACAAAAGCTTCAAAAGGCTTCAAAAAGGCTTCATAAGGCTTCAAAAAGGCTTATAAAGGCCCACAAATAGGCTTCATTAAAGGCTTCATAAAGGGCTTCAAAAGGCTTCAAAATAAGGCTTCATAAAAGGCTTCAAAAGGCTTCATAAAGGCTTCAAAAAAGGGCTTCATAAAGGGCTTCATAAAGGCTTCAAAAAAGGCTTCCAAAAAAGGCTTCATCAAAGGGGCTTATTAAAGGACTTTCAAAACGGCTTCAAAGGCTTCATAAAAGGCTAGTTCAAAGGCTTATAAAGCTTCATAAAGGCCTTCATAAAGGGCTTCAAAAAGGCTTCAAAAAGGCTTTATAAAAGGCTTTATAAAGGCTTTATAAAGGCTTCATAAAAGGCTTCAAAAGGCTTCATAAAGCTTTCAAAAAGGCTTCATAACGGCTTCCACAAACATCATAAACGGCTTCAAACTAAGCGCTTCAAAAAGGCTTCATAAAGGCTTCAAAAAGCTTATAAAGGCTTTATAAAGGTTTATAAAGGCTTTATAAAGGCTTCATAAAGGCGTTCAAAAAGGCTTCATAAAGAAGAGAGATGGCTTCACAGGCTTCAAAAGGCTTAATCCAGTGTTATAAAGGCTTTATAAAGGCTTCATAAAGGGCTTCTAAAAAGCTTCAAAAAGGCTTCAAACGGCTTTCACAAAGGCTTTCTAAAGGCTTTATAAAGGCTTCATAAAGGGCTTCAAAAGGCTTTATAAAGGCTTATAAAGGCTTCATAAGGCTTTCATAAAGGCTGTCAAGAAAGGCTTCAAAAAGGCCTTCCTAAAGGCTTCATAAAGGCCTTCATAAGGCTTCAAAGGCTTTATTACAGGCTTTATAAAGGCTTCATAAAGGCTTCAAAAAGGCTTTATACGGCTTTATAAGGCTTCAAAAAGGCTCAAAAAGGCTTCAAACAGGGCTTCAAAAAGGCTTCAAAAAGGGCCTTCATAAAAGGGCTCAAAAAGCTTCAAAAAGGCTTCAAAAAGTGCTTTATAAAGGCTTCAGAAGGCTTCATAAAGGCTTCAAAAGGCTTCATAAAGGGCTTTTATAAGGCTTCAAAAGGCTTTATACAGGCTTTATAAAGGCTTTATAAGGCTTCAAAAAGGCTTCAAAAGGCTTCAAAAGGCTTCATTAAAGGCTTCATAAAGGCTTCAAAAGGCTAAAAGGCTTCATAAAGGGCTTCATAAAGGCTTCATAAAGGCTTCCAAAAGGCTTTACTCAGCTTTATAAAGGCTTCATAAGGCTTCAAAAAGGCTTTATACAGGCTTTTATTAAAGGCTTCAAAAAGCTTCATAAGGCTTCAAAAAGGCTTCAAAAAGGCTTCATAAGGCTTCATAAAGGCTGTCAAAAGGCTTTATAAAGGCTTTATAAAGGTTCATAAAGGCTTCATAAAGGGCTTCAAAACGGCTTTTATAAAGCTTTATAAGGCTTCAATAAGGCTTCAAAAAGGCTTCATAAGGCTTCAAAAGGTCGACCAAACGGCTTTTATACAGGCGTCTTAGTAATAAAGGCTTTTATAAAGGACTTTATACTAAGGGCTTCTAAGGGCTTCAAAAAGGCCTTCAAAAACGGCTTTCATAAAAGGCTCATAAAGGGCTTCAAAAAAGGCTTATCACAGGCTTTATAAAGGCTTTATACCATAGGCTTCATAAAGCTTCAAAAGGGCTTCAAAAAGGCCTTATACAGGCTTTATAAAGGCTTTTATAAAGGCTTCATAAGGGCTTCATAAAGGGCTTCAAAGAGGCTTTATAAAGGACTTCCATAAAGGCTTTCAAAAAGGCTTCAAAAAGGCTTTATACAGCGTTTATTAAAGGCTTTATAAAGGCTTCAAAAAGGCTTCATAAAGGGCTTTCAAAAAGGGCTTCAAAAAAGCTTCAAAAAGGCTTTATTAAAGGCTTTATAAAGGCTTTATAAAGGCTTTTATAAAGGCTTCATAAGGCTTTAAAAAGGCTTTCATAAAGGCTTCATGTAAAGGCTTCAAAACAGGCTTCAAAAATGGCTTTCAAAACAGGCTTCATAAAGGCTTTATTAAAGGCTTCATAAAGGCTTCAAAAAGGCTTCATAAAGGGCTTTATAAAGGCTTTTATAAAGGCTTTATAAAGGGCTTCAAAAGGTTCATACAGGCTTTATAAAGGCTTTATAAAGCTTCATTAAAGGCTCATAAAGGGCCGTTCAAAAGGCTTTATACAGGCTTTATAAAAGGCTTTATAAAGGCTTTCATAAGGGCTTCATAAAGGGCCTTCAAAAAGGCTTCAAAAAGGCTTTATAAAGGCTTTATAAAGGCTCATAAAGCTTTCATAAAAGAGGCTTCAAAAAGGCTTTATACAGGCTTTGGTGTAACAGGTTTATTAAAAGGCTTCATTAAAGGCTTCATAAAGGGGCTTCAAAAAAGGGCTTTAAAAAGGCTTCAAAAAGGCCTTCAAAAGGCTTCAAAAAGGCTTCAAAAAGGGCGATTTCAAAAAGGCTTCAAAAAAGGCTTCTAAAGGCTTCATAAAGGCTTCAAAAAGGCTTCAAAAAGGGCTTTCATAAACAGGCTTCAAAAAGGCTTTATAAAGGCTTCAAAAAAGGCTTAACAAACAAGGCTTTATAAAGGCTTCAAAAAGGCTTCAAAAAGGCTTCATTAAAGGGCTTCATAAAGGCTTCATAAAGGCTTTCAAAAAAAGGCTTCATAAAAGGCTTCAAAAGGCTTTTATAAAGGCTTCAAAAAAGGCTTCAAAAAAGCTTCAAAAAAGGCTTTATAAAGGCTTTTAAAGGCTTCAAAAAGGCGTTCAAAAGGCTTAATACAGGCTTTATAAAGGCTTTATAAAGGCTTCATAAGGGCTTCAAAAAGGCTTCAAAAAAGGCTTCAAAAAGGCTTCAAAAAAGGCTTTATAAAGGCTTCAAAAAGGCTTCAAAAAGGCTTTTTATAAAGGCTTCAAAAGGCTTTATAAAGGCTCATAAAGGCTTCAAAAAAAGGCTTCAAAAAGGCTTTCATTAAAGGCTTCATAAAGGTTCAAAAAGGCTTCATAAAAGGCTTCATAAAGGCTTCATAAAAGGCTTTCAAAAAGCTTCATAAAGCTTCAAAACGGCTTCAAAAAAGGCTTCAGAAAGGCTCATAAAGGCTTCATAAGGCTTCAAAAAGGTTTTATACTAGGCGTTATAAAGGCTTTTATAAAGGCTTCATAAAGGGCTTTCATAAAAGGGCTCAAAAAGGCTCAACAAAAGGCTTTATAAAGGGCTTCATTAAAGGGCTTCAAAAAGCTTTCAAAAAGGCTTTAATAAAGGCTTCATAAGGCTTCATAAAAGGCTTCAAATAAGGGCTTTATTACAGGCTTTATAAAGGCCATTATAAAGACTTCATATAAGGCTTCATAAAGGGCTTCAAAAAGGCTTATTACAGGCTTTATAAAGGCTTTTAAAAGGCTTCATAAAGGGCTTCATAAAGGCTCCAAAAAAGCTTCAAAAAGGCTTTATTAAAAGGCTTCATAAGGCTAAAAAGGGCTCATAAAGGCTTTCAAAAAGGGCTTCAAAAAGCTTCAAAAAGGCCTTTCAAAACGTCTCAAAAGAGGCTTCAAAAAGGCTTTATACAGGCTTTATAAAGGCTTTATAAAGGCTTCATGAAGGGCTTCATTTAAAGGGTTCAAAAAGCTTCAAAAAGGCTTTATAAAGCTTTATAAAGGCTTCATAAAGCTTCATAAAAGGGCCCCCTTTCCAAAAAAAAAGGCTTAACAAAGGCTTCATAAAATGCTTCATAAAGGCTTCAAAAAAAGGCTTTAAAAGGCATTTCATAAAGGCTTCATTTAAAGGGGCTTATATACAAGGCTTTATAAAGGCTTCATAAAGGCTTCAAAAAAGGCTTCAATAAAGGGGCTTCAAAAAGGCTTCAAAAAAGGCTTTATAAAGCTTTAATAAAGGCTTTATTAAAGGCTTTTATAACGGCTTTCATAAAGGGCTTTCATTAAAGGGCTTCAAATAAGGCTTCAATAAAGGCCTTTATAAAGGCTTTTTATAAAGGCTATTATTTATAAGGGCTTATTAAAGGGCTTTCAAAAAGGGCCTTCAAAACGGCGCTTTATCAAAGGGCTTCATACAGGCTTTCATAAAGGTCTTCAAAAAGGCTTTATGACCATAGCCTTTATAAAGCGCTTTTTATAAAGGCTTCATAATAGGGCTTTCATAAAAGGGACTTCAAAAGGCTTTATACAGGTCTTTTATAAAAGCTTCTATTAAAGGCTTCTTAAAGGGCTTCATTAAAGGCTTTCAAAATAGGCTTCAAACAAAAGGCTTATAAAGGCTTTCATAAGGCGTTTCAAAAACGCGCTTCAAAGAAAGGCTTCAACGCAACGCTCTTATATAACGGCCTTCAAAGAAGGCTTCATAAAGGCTTTCAAAAGGCCTTCATAAAGGGCTTTATAAAGCTTTCATAAAGGCTTCATAATAGGCTTCAAACAGAGGCTTTATCATGAAAGGCTCATAAAGGCTTTCAAAAAGGCTTTATAAAGGCTTCAAAAAGGCTTCAAAAAGGCTTCATAAAGGGCTTCAGAAAAGGCTTCATAAAGGCTTTATAAAGGGCTGTTATAAAGGCTTCATAAAGGCTTTCATAAAGGGCTTCAAAAAGGCTTTATATTTAAAGGCTTCATAAAAGGCTTTATTAAAGGCTTCATAAAGGGCTTTCATAGAAGGGCTCCAAAAAAGGCTTTATTTCCAGTCTTTATAAAGGCCTCTCTATAAAGGCTTCATGAAGGGGCTATACATAAAGGGCTTCAAAAAGGCTTCAAAAAGGCTTATTAAAGGCTTTATAAAGGCTTCATAAAAGGCCTTCAAAAAGGCTTCAAAACGGCTTCAAAAAGGCTTATATAAAGGCTTTATAAAGGCTTCATAAAGGGCTTCAAAAAGCTTTTATAAAGGCTTTATAAAGGCTTTAAAAAGGCTTCAAAAAAAAGGCTTCAAAAAGGCTTCAAAAAGGCTTTTATATAAAAGGCTTTCAAAAAGGCCTTCAAAAAGGGCTTTCATAAAGGCTTTCAAAAAAGGCTTCCATTAAAGGCTTCATAAGAAGGCTTCAAAAAGGCTTCATAAAGGGCTTCATAAAGGGCTTCAAAAAGGCTTTATACAAGGCTTTTATAAAAGGCTTCATGTAAAGGCTTCAAAAAGGCTTCATAAAGGGCTCTCAAAAGGGCTTCAAAAGGCTTCAAAACGGCTTCAAAAAGGCTTTATAAGGCTTATAAAGCTTTCATAAAGGCTTTCATAAAGGCTTCAAAAAGGCTTTATAAAGGCTTTATACAAGGCTTCATAAAGGCTTCAAAAGGCTTCATAAAGGCTTCATTAAAGGGCTTCAAAAAGGCTTCTAAAACGGTTCTTCAAAAAGTGCTTTATAAAGGCTTTATAAAGGCTTCATTAAAGGGATTCAAAAAGGCTTTATAAAGGCTTTATAAAGGGCTTTATAAAGGCTTCGATAAAGGCTTTATAAAGGGCTTCATAAAGGCTTCATAAGGTTTCAAAAGGCTTCATAAGGCTTCAAAAAGGCTTCAAAAAGGCTTTATAAAGCTTCAAAAAGGCTTCATAAGGCTTCATAAAGGCTTCAAAAAGGCTTCAAAAAGGCTTCATAAAGCTTCCAAATGCTGTCAAAAGGCTTCAAAAGGCTTTCATAAAGGGCTTTTTAAAGGCTTCATTTAAAGGCTTCATAAAGGCTTTCAAAAAAGGCTTAAAAAGGGCTTCATTAAAGGCTTCAAAAAGGCTTCATAAAGGCTTCAAAAAGGCTTTCTATAAAGGGGCTTCATAAAGGCTTCCAAAAAGGGCTTCAAAAGGGCTTCATAAAGGCTTTATAAAGGCTTCATAAAGGCTTTCAAAAACGGCTTCAAAAAGGCTTCAAAAAGGCTTCCATAAAGGCTTCAAAAAAAGGCTTCAAAAAAGGCTTCAAAAAAGGGGCTTTATAAAGGCTTCAAAAAGGCTTCAAAAAGGCTTTATACAGGCTTTATAAAGGGCTTTATAAAGGCTTCATAGAGGGCTTCAAAAGGCTTCATTAAAGGGCTTCATAAAGGGCTTCAAAAAGGCCTTCAAAAAGGCTTCAAACGGCTTCTCAAAAAGGCTTTTATAAGGCTTTTAAAGGCTTTCATAAAGGGCTTTCAAAAAAAGGCTTTATAAAGGCTTTCATAAAGGCTTCATAAAGCTTCATAAAGGCTTCTAAAAAGGCTTCATAAAGGCTTTCAAAAAGGGCTTCAAAAAGGCTTCAAAAGGCTTTGATAAAGGCTTTAATAAAGGCTTTATAAGGCTTTATAAAGGAGCTTCAATAAAGGCTTCAAAAAGGCTTCATAAAGGGCTTTATAAAGGCTTTATAAAGGCTTTATTAAAGGGCTTCAAAAAGGCTTCAAAAAGGCTTTATAAAGGCTTTATAAAGGCTCATAAAGGGCTTCAAAAAGGCTTCATAAAAGCTTTATAAAGGCTTTATAAAGGCTTCATAAAGGCCTTCACAAAAGGCTTCATAAAGGCTTCAAAAATGCTTCATAAAGGGCTCATTAAAGGCTTCAATAAGGCTTCAAAACGGCTTCAAAAGGCTTATAAAGGCTTTATAAAGGCCTTCATAAGGGCTTCAAAAAGGCTTTATAAAGGCTTTTATAAAGGGATTCATTAAAGGGCTTTTCAAAAAGGTTCATAAAGGCTTCAAAAGGGCTTCAAAAAGGGTTTATAAAGGCTTTATAAAGCTTTATAAAGGCTTCATAAGGGCTCATAAAGGCTTAAAAAGGCTTTATACAGGCTTTATAAAGGCTTCAAAAGGCCTTCAAAAAGGCTTTAAAAGGCTTCAAAAGGCTTAATAAAGGCTTCATTAAAGGGCTTCAAAAAGGCTTTATAAAGGCTTTATAAAGGCTTCATAAAGGCTTCATAAAGGCTTCATAAAGGCTTCAAAAAGGCTTTCATAAAGGGCTTTCAAAAAGGGCTTTCAAAAGGCTCAAAAGGCTTTATAAAGCTTTTATAAAGGCTTTATAAAAGGCTTTATAAAGGCTTCTAAAAGGCCTTCAAAAAGGCTTCATAAAGGGGCTTTTTATAAAGGCTTTATAAAGGCTTCATTAAAGGGCTTCAAAAAGGCTTCATAAAGGCTTTATAAAGGCTTATAAAGGCTTCATAAAGGCTTTCAAAAAGGCTCAATAAATGGCTTCAAAAAGGCTTCAAAAACGGCTTCAAAAGGCTTTATAATAGGCTGTATAAAGGCTTTTCATAAAGGCTCATAAGGCCTTCATAAAGGCTTCAAAAAGGCTTCATAAAAGGGCTTCAAAAAGGGCTTTCAAAAAGGCTTCAAAAAAGGCTTTAATAAAGGCTTTATAAAGGCTTTAAACAGGCTTTATAAAGGCTTCATAAAGGCTTTCAAAAAACGGCTTCATTAAAGGACCTTTATAAAGGCTTTATAAAGGGCTTCAAAAAGGCTTCAAAAAGGCTTTCCCAAAAGGCTTTATAAAGGCTTCATAAAAGGGCTTCCAAAAAAGGCTTCATAAAGGCTTATAAAGGCTTTATAAAGGCTTTCACTAAAGGCTTCATAAAGGCTTCAAAAGGCTTTATAAAGGCTTTATAAAGGCTTCATAAAGGCCTTCAAAAAAGGCTTATAAAGGCTTTCATAAAGGGCTTTATAAAGGCTTCATAAAGGCTTCATAAAGGGCTTCATAAGGCTTCAAAAAGGCTTCATAAAGGGCTTTCAAAAAGGGCTTCAAAAAAGCTTCAAAAAAGCTTTCATAAAGGTCTTCAAAAAGGCTTTATAAAGGCTTTATAAAGGCTTCATAAAGGCTTCATAAAGGCTTCATAAAGGCTTCAAAAAGGCTTCATAAAGGGCTTTTCAAAAAGGGCTTCAAAAAGCTTCTATTAAAGGCTTCAAAAAGTCTTTTATTAAAGGCTTATAAAGGCTTCATAAAGGCTTCAAAAAAGGCTTCAAAAACGGCTTCATAAAGCTTTCATAAAGGCTTCAAAAAAGGCTTCATTTAAAAGGCTTTCATAAAGGCTTCATAAAGGCTGCAAAAGGCTTCATAAAGGCTTTCAAAAAGGCTTCAAAAAGGCTTCAATAAAGGCTTCATAAAAGGCTTCATAAAGGCTTTCAAAAAGGTTTTATACAGGCGTTATAAAGGCTTTATAAAGGCTTCAAAGGGCTTTCATTTAAAGGGCTTCAAAAAGGCTTGCAAAACAGGCTTTATAAAGGGCTTCATAAAGGAATTCAAAAAGGCTTCAAAAAGGCTTTATAAAAGCTTTCATAAGGCTTCATAAAGGCTTCAAAAAGGCTTTATACAGGCTTTTATGAAAGGCTTTATAAAGGCTTCATAAATGCTTCATAAAGGGCTTCAAAAAGGCTTTATACAGGCTTTATAAAGGCTTTAATAAAGGCTTCATAAAGGGCTTCATAAAGGGCTTCAAAAAGGCTTTCAAAAAAGGCTTTAAAGGCTTCATAAAGGCTTCAAAAAAGGCTTCATTAAAGCTTCAAAAAGGGCTTCAGAAATAAGGCTTCAAAAAGGGCTTCAGAGAAACGGCTTCAAAAAGGGCTTCAAAAAGGCTTCCAAAAAGCGCTTCATAAAGGCTTCAAAAAGGCTTCATAAAGGCTTCAAAAAGGGCTTGATATAAGGCTTCAAAAAAGGGCTTTTTTATAAAGGCTTCATAATGGGCTTCAAAACGGCTTTCAAAAAAGGCTTTATAAAGGCTTCAAAAAGGGCTTCATAAAGGCTTTATAAGGCTTTATACAAGGCTTCATAAAGGCTTCAAAAAGGCTTCATAAAGGCTTCAAAAAGGCTTCATAAAGGCTTCATAAAGGGCTTTCATAGGGCTTCAAAAAGGCTTTATACAGGCTTTATAAAAGGGCCTTTATAAAGGCTTCATGAAGGGGCTTTCATAAAGGGCTTCAAAAGGCTTCAAAAAAGGCTTTATAAAGGCTCATAAAGGGCTTTCAAAAAGTGCTTCAAAAAGGGCTTTATTACAGGCTTTTATAAAAGGCTTTATAAAAGGCTTCATAAAGGCTTCATTAAAAGGGCTTCCAAAAACGGCTTATAAAGGCTTCATAAAGGCTTCATAAAGGGCTTTCAAAAGGCCTTCAAAAAGGTTTATAGAGGCTTCATAGGCTTCATAAAGGGCTTCAAAAAAAGGCTTTCATAAGGCTTCATAAAGGCCTTCATAAAGGCTTCAAAAAAGGCTTTATACAGGCGTTATAAAGGCTTTATAAAGGCTTTCATAAAGGGCTTCAATAAAGGGCTTCAAAAAAGGGCTTCAAAAGGCTTTATAAAGGGCTTTATAAAGGCTTTATAAAGGACTTTTAAAGGGCTTCATAAAGGGCTTCAAATAAGCTTCCAAAAAGGCTTTATAAAGGCTTCATTTAAAGGCTTTCATAAAGGCTTCAAAAAAGGCTTTATACAGGCTTTATAAAGCTTTATAAAGGCTTCATAAAGGGCTCATTAAAAGGGCTTCAAAGAAGCTTTATACAGGCTTTATAAAGGCTTTATAAAAGGGGCCTTCATAAAGCGGCTTCATAAAGGGCTTCAAAAAGGCTCAAAAAGGCTTTATAAAGGCTTCATAAAGCTTCAAAAAGGGCTTCAAAAAGCTTCAAAAAGGTTCAAAAAGGCTTTATTAAAGGCTTCAAGAGGGCTTCATAAAGGCTCAAAAAGGCTTCATAAAAGGGGCTTTAGAAAGGCTTTATAAAGGCTTCATAAAGGCTTCCAAAGAGCTTCATAAAGGCTTTCATAAAGGCCTTTCAAAAAGCTTTATAAGGCTTTCAAAAAGGCTTCAAAAAGGCTTTAAAAGGCTTTATAAAGGCTTCAAAAAGGCTTCAAAAAGGCTTTAATAAAGGCTTCATTAAAGGCTTTATAAAGGCTTCATAAAGGCTTCATAAAGGGCTTCCCAAAAAGGCTTTATACAGGTTTATTAAAGGCTTTATAAAAGGCTTATTAAGGCTTCATAAAGGGCTTCAAAAAAGGCTTCAAAAAGGCTTTATTTTAAAGGCTTTATAAAGGCTTCATTATAAGGGCTTCATAAAGGCTTCAAAAAAGCTTTAAAAGGGCTTCAAAAAAGGCTTAAAAAGGCTTCAAAAAGGCTTATAAAGGCTTCAAAAAGGCTTCATAAAGGCTTTCAAAAAAAGCTTCATTAAAGGGGCTTCATAAAAGGCTTCAAAAAGGCTTCATAAAGGCGCTTCATAAAGGGCTTCAAAAAGGCTTTATAAAGGCTTATAGAAGGCTTCATAAAAGCTTCAAAAAGGCTCATTAAAGGGCTTCAATAAAGGGCTTCAAAAAGGCTTCAAAACGGCTTCAAAAAGGCTTTATAAATGCTTTATAAAGTCTCATAAAGGCTTCATAAAGGGCTTCCAAAAAAGGGCTGTTTATTAAAGGCTTTATAAAGGCTTCATAAAGGCTTCAAAGGCTTCATTAAAGGGCTTCATAAAGGGCCTTCAAAAAGGCTTTCAAAACGCGCTTCAAAAAGGCTTTATAAAGGCTTTATAAAGGCTTCATAAAAGGGCTTCAAAAAGGCTTTATAAAGGCTTTATAAAAGGCTTTATAAAGGCTCAATAAAGGCTTTTATAAAGGCTTCATAAAGGCTTATAAAGGCTTCAAAAAGGGCCTTTCATAAAGGCTTCAAAAAGGCTTCAAAAAGGCTTATAAAAGCTTCAAAAAGGCTTTCATAAAGGCTTCATAAAGGGCTTCAAAAAGGCTTCAAAAAGGCTTTCATAAAGGCTTCAAAAAGGCTTCATAAAGGCTTCAAAAGGCTTCATTAAAGGGCTCAATAAAGGCTTCAAAAAGGCTTTCAAAAAGGCTTCATAAAAGGGCTTTATCAAAGGCTTCATAACAGGCTTCAAAACGGCTTCAAAAAGGCTTCAAAAGGCTTCATAAAGGCTTCAAAAGGGCTTCAAAAAGGCTCCAAAAAAGGGCTCAAAAAGTCTTTATAAAGGCTTTTCAAAAAAGGCTTCAAAAAGGCTTATAAAGGCTTATCAAAGGCTTTATTAAAGGGCTTCATAGAGGCTTCAAAAAAGGCTTCAGTAAAGGGCTTTCATAAAAGGGCTTCAAAAAAGGCCTTCAAAAAGGCTTCAAAACGGCTTCAAAAAGGCTTATATAAAGGCTTTATAAAGGCTTCATAAAGGGCTTCAAAAAGCTTTTATAAAGGCTTTATAAAGGCTTCATAAAGGCTTCATAAAGGGCTTCATAAGGCTTCAAAAAGGCTTCATAAAGGGCTTTCAAAAAGGGCTTCAAAAAAGCTTCAAAAAGGCTTTATTAAAGGCTTTATAAAGGCTTTATAAAGGCTTTATAAAGGCTTCATAAAGGCTTCAAAAAGGCTTCATAAAGGGCTTTTATAAAGGCTTTATAAAGGCTTATAAAAGGGCTTCAAAAAGGCTTCAAAAAGGCTTTATTAAAGGCTTTTATTAAAGGCTTCATTTAAAGGGCTTCAAAAAGGCTTCAATTTTAAGGCTTTATAAAAGGCTTTATAAAGCTCATTAAAAGGCTTCAAAAAGGCCTATAAAGGCTTCAAAAAGGCTTCATAAAGGGCTTCATAAAGGCTCAAAAGGCTTCAAAACGGCTTCAAAAAGGCTTTATAAAGGTCTTTATTAAAGGCTTCATAAAGGCTTCAAAAAGGCTTTATAAAGGCTTTATAAAGGCTCATAAAAGCTTCCAAAAAGGCTTCATAAAGCGCTTCAAAAAGGCTTCAAAAAAAGGGCTTGTATAAAGGCTTTATAAAGGCTTTATAAAGGCTTCATAGAGGCTTCAAAAAGGCTTCATAAAGGGCTTCATAAGGGCTTACAAAAAGCTTCAAAAGGCCTTCAAAACGGCTTCAAAAAGGCTTTATAAAGGCTTTATTAAAGGCGTCATAAAGGGACTTCAAAAAGGGCTTTATAAAGGCTTTATAAACGGCTTCATAAAGGCTTCATAAAGGCTTCATAAAGGCTCAAAAAGGTTCATAAAGGGCTTCAAAAAAAGGGCTTCCAAAAAGGCTTCAAAAGCTTTATATAAAAGGACTTATAAAGGCTTTTATAAAGGCTTTATAAAGGCTTCATAAAGGCTTTCAAAAAGGCTTCATAAAGGGCTTTATAAAGGCTTATAAAGGCTTTTAAAGGGGCTCAAAAAGGCTTCAAACAAGGCTTTATAAAGGGGCTTGTACTAAAGGCTTCATAAAGGGCGTCAAAAGAACAGGCTTCATAAAGGCTTTATTAAAAGGCTTTATAAAGGCTTCATAAAGGCTTCAAAAAGGCTTCATAAAGTGCCTTCAAAGTAAGGCTTCATTAAAGGGCTTCATCAAAGGGCTTCAAAAAAGGCTTCAAAACGGGCTTCAAAAAAGGCTTTATAAAAGGCTTTATAAAGGCTTCATAAAGGCTTTATTTACAGGGCTTCAAAGAAAGGCTTTTCATAAAGGGCTTCAAAAAGGGCTTTCAAAAATCTCATAATAAGGCTTCATAGGCTTCCAAAAAAAGGTTCATAAAGGCTTCAAAAAGGGGGCTTTTAAAAAGGCTTCCACCAAAAGGCCTTTTAAAGCTTCAAAAAGGCTTTATAAAGGCTTCAAAAGGCTTAAAAAGGCTTTATAAAGGCTTCCAAAAAGGCTTATAAAGGCTTTATAAAGGCTTTCAAAAGGTCAAAAAGGCTTTATAAAGGCTTATTAAAGGCTTCAAGGCCTTTCAAAAGCGAGGGCTTCATAAAAGGCTTCATAAAAGTGCATTCATTAAGGCTTCATAAAGGGCTTCAGAAAAGGCTTCATAAAGGCTTTATAAAGGGCTGTTATAAAGGCTTCATAAAGGCTTTCATAAAGGGCTTCAAAAAGGCTTTATAAAGGCTCATAAGGTTCAAAAGGCTTCATAAAGGCTTCATAAAACATGGTTTAAGGCTTTATAGGCTTCATAAAGGCTTATAAAGGGTTGGTTTGTTTTGGTTCTAGGCTTCAAAAAGGCTTCTAAAGGCTTCATAAAGGCTTCATAAAGGGCTTCATAAAGGGCTTCAAAAAGGCTTCAAAACGGCTTCAAAAAGGCTTTATAAAGGCTTTATAAAGGCTTCATAAGGCTTCAAAAAGGCTTTATAAAGGCTTTATAAAGGCTTCATAAAGGCTTCATAAAGGCTTCATAAAGGCTTCAAAAAGGCTTCATAAAGGGCTTCAAAAAGGGCTTCAAAAAGGCTTCAAAAGGCTTTATAAGGCTTTATAAAGGTTATAAGGCTTTATAAAGGCTTCATAAAGGCTTCAAAAGGCTTCATAAAGGGCTTTATAAAGCTTTATAAAGGGCTTCAAAAAGGCTTCAAAAAGGCTTCAAAAGGCTTTATAAAGGCTTCATAAAGGGCTTCAAAAGGCTTCATAAAGGCTTATAAAGGCTTTATAAAGGCTTCATAAAGGCTTCATAAAGGGCTTCAAAAAGGCTTTATAAAGGCTTTATAAAGGCTTCAATAAAGGCTTCAAAAGGCTTCATAAAGGCTTCAAAAAGGCTTCATAAGGGCTTCAAAAAGGCTTCAAAACGGCTTCAAAAAGGCTTTATAAAGGCTTTATAAAGGCTTTATAAAGGCTTCATAAAGGCTTTATAAAGGCTTCATAAAGGCTTCAAAAAGGCTTCATAAAGGGCTTCAAAAAGGGCTTCAAAAAGGCTTCAAAAAGGCTTTATAAAGGCTTTATAAAGGCTTTATAAAGGCTTCATAAAGGCTTCAAAAAGGCTTCATAAAGGGCTTCAAAAGGCTTCATAAAGGCTTTATAAAGGCTTTATAAAGGCTTTATGAAGGCCTTTTATAAAGCCGTCATAAAGGGCTTCAAAAAGGCTTCATAAAGGCTTTATAAAGGCTTCAAAAAGGCTTCATAAAGGGCTTCAAAAAGGCTTCAAAAGGCTTTATAAAGGCTTTATAAAGGCTTCAAAAAGGCTTCAAAAAGGCTTCCAAAAAGGCTTCATGAAGGCTTCAAAAAGGCTTCATAAAGGGCTTCAAAAAGGCTTCAAAAAGGCTTTTAAAGGCTTTTAAAGGCTTTTATAAAGGCTTCATAGGCTTTCATAAAGGCTTATAAAGGCTTCATAAAGGCTTCATAAAGGCTTCAAAAAGGCTTCAAAAGGCTTAAAAGGCTTTAAAGGCTATAAAGGGCTTAAAAAGGCTTCAAAAAAGGCTTATAAAGGCTTAGGCTTCATAAAGGCTTTATAAAGGCTTCAAAAAGCGCTTCATAAAGGGCTTCAAAAGGCTTCAAAAAGGCTTTTATAAAGGCTTTATAAAGGCTTCATAAAGGCTTCATAAAGGCTTCAAAGGCTTCAGCTTCAAAAGGCTTCATAAAGGGCTTCAAAAGGCTTCAAAAGGCTTTATAAAGGCTTCATAAAGGCTTTCATAAAGGCTTCATAAAGGCTTAAAAAGGCTTATAAAGGCTTTCATAAAGGCTTCAAAAGGCTTCATAAAGGCTTCAAAAAGGCTTCTAAAAGGCTTATAAAGGCTTCAAAGGCTTCTTAAAAAGGCTTCATAAAGGCTTCAAAAGGCTTTATAAAGGCTTTATAAAGGCTTTATAAAGGCTTCAAAAGGCTTTATAAAGGCTTCATAAAGGCTTATAGGCTTTAAAGGCTTTATAAAGGCTTCATAAAGGCTTTATAAAGGCTTCAAAAAGGCTTCATAAAGGGCTTCAAAAGGCTTCATAAAGGCTTCATAAAGGCTTTATAAAGGCTTTCATAAAGGCTTTATAAAGGCTTCATAAAGGCTTCATAAAGGCTTCATAAAGGCTTCAAAAAGGCTTCATAAAGGCTTCAAAAAGGCTTTATAAAGGCTTTATAAAGCTTTATAAAGGCTTGCTTCATAAAGGCTTCAAAAAGGCTTCATAAAGGGCTTCAAAAAGGCTTCAAAAAGGCTTCATAAAGGCTTCAAAAAGGCTTCATAAAGGGCTTCCAAAAAGGCTTCAAAAAGGCTTCATAAAGGCTTCAAAAAGGCTTCATAAAGGGCTTCAAAAAGGCTTCAAAAGGCTTTATAAAGGCTTTATAAAGGCTTCATAAAGGCTTCAAAAAGGATTTATAAAGGCTTCATAAAGGGCTTCATAAAGGGCTTCATAAAGGCTTCATAAAGGCTTCATAAAGGCTTCAAAAAGGCTTTAAAAAGGGCTTCATAAAGGCTTTAAGCTGGTCTAAACAGCCGCTCCTGAAACAGGAAGTGGCCTTAGCCGAACTCTGCATCGGAGCGGGTGTGGTGTAAATGCGGCCGACCTCGGGCCGAACTACTCTCGCTTTGATGCCTCTTTTTTGCGTGAAGAAATAATTAATATACAGTGGGGTAAAAAGTATTAGTCAGCCAACAATTGTGCAAGTTCTCCCACTTAAAAAGATGAGAGAGGCCTGTAATTTTCAACATAGATTTACCTCAACTATGAGAGACAAAATGAGAAAAAAATCCAGAAAATCACATTATCTGATTTTTTTATGAATTTATTTGCAATTATGGTGGAAAATAAGTATTTGGTCAATAATAAAAGTTCAACTCAACTCCCTCAGTTTCAACTCCCTCCAAAGATTTTCTATGGGGTTGAGATCTGGAGACTGGCTAGGCCACTCCAGGACCTTGAAATGCTTCTTACAAAGCCACTCCTTCGTTGCCCTGGCGGTGTGTTTGGGATCATTGTCATGCTGAAAGACCCAGCCACGTTTCATGTTCAATGCCCTTGCTGATGGAAGGAGGTTTTCACTCAAAATCTCACGATACATGGCCCCATTCATTCTTTCCTTTACATGGATCAGTCGTCCTGGTCCCTTTGCAGAAAAACAGCCCCAAAGCCTGATGTTTCCACCCCCATGCTTCACAGTAGGTATGGTGTTCTTTGGATGCAACTCTGCATTCTTTCTCCTCCAAACACGACGAGGTGAGTTTTTACCAAAAAGTTCCATTTTGGTTTGATCTGACCATATGACATTCTCCCAGTCCTCTTCTGGATCATCCAGATGCTCTCTAGCAAACTTCAGACGGGCCGGGACATGTACTGGCTTAAGCAGGGGGACACGTCTGGCACTGCAGGAATTGAATCCTGGCGGCGTAGTGTGTTACTGACGGTAGCCTTTGTTATTTTGGTCCCAGCTCTCTGCAGGTCATTCACTAGGTCCCCCCGTGTGGTTCTGGGATTTTTGCTCACCGTTCTGGTCATCATTTTGACCCCACGGGGTGAGATCTTGTGTTGAGCCCCAGATCGAGGGAGATTATCAGTGGTCTTGTATGTCTTCCATTTTCTAATAATTGCTTCCACAGTTGATCTGACTAAATACTTTTTCCCCACTGTACTTACTGCATGAGTTTGGATTACTGCTCTGAACGAGGCAAAATGGATAAACTTTAAATTTAACTTGCTGCAATGAAACTTTCCTCTCCATGAGCCGATTGAAGTACATTTCTCCTCACTTCACGCATTAGCCGAATTGTATTTAACCATGAGAGAGAGGAGTGACCACTGCGGAACATCGGGGAAGTGATCACGTACGTGCATACCTGTCGGTGTATTGACAGACTGATGTTTGTTGTCATGGGAATAAGTTCAGTGAACAGCTGATCGTATAAGACGTGGCTGATGGTGCGATGTTTGGTACGGGCGCGTGTGAACACGGACTGAATGAACTTTGAAGTAAATGCAGTTGGAACTAGTGCGGTCTCGGGTCAACCCACAAGGCGCTCCAACATGTGTGAAAACGCCCTGAGTTTTCAAAACGAGCAGAGCAGGAACAGAATTCTCAAAAGTAAACGATCAAGCTCATCCCCCTCCCTCCTGATTGGACACGACAGGCTGGTTCATTGGTCAGCGTGGGAGGATACTAGACTCTGATTAGATGTAAGGAGGGACTTTACAAAAAATAACACATATATATTATTACTTACCTTACATCAAAAAAATGCACAACCAGGTGGTCGATTTTGCACATTTTATATAATTTGTGAAACATTTAGACTTCCAGACTATCACTTTAAGGTCACTTTGTGTGCACATTTTAAACATGTCCAGATTGATGGAGAGGAGATTCTTTGTTGTTTGCAAAGGATACAGTCACAGTACATTTGCACTGCAATTTTAATGTATTTTGTAGTGATGGGAAATGAAACGGAGCTTCGACACACACTTCGAAACTTTAACCAGGAAGTGGAATGTGAAGCGTGGTTCAGAGCATCAATGGTTCATGAAGCAGGAGCGGTTCAAGTGGTTCAAACACGGAATCATTCAAATAACATTAAATGCAAATTATCAATAATTAAATTGGCTACCATTTCTGCATTCTATCAACAAGACCATATGAAACCAGCCATTACACATGTAGTGACTTAAGGTACCACACCTAACGCGGATCCTGCGGCAGGTGCAGGTGATTACTGTGTATTGTCAGTGTGAAAGGCACGCCCACATGGGGCAATTACTGCACGTGGCGGCAGAGCGGTGTGACCGGTGCACTATGCGCGTCAACTGTTTAGAGCTGGTGAACGCAGCGTGAGGAGGGAGTGGAGTCCAACACATACATTCAGGAAGACACATCATCTGAAGTTGGAGCAACATAACCAGCTCTACTACCTCATAAAGACACAACAGAAACAGCGCCTGAAAAGAGGAGGAAAAGCTTTATGTCAAGCAGCAGCTGTGGTTTGAAATGCCTTTTCGAGCTCAGGCATTTGGATCAGAGGAATTATACGCTTCAATAAACTTATGAAAACACGGGCGCAATAAAGCACACACTGGATTGCAAACATGTTGTAAAGGGGATTTTATCATGACGGGAGGCTGGACAGACAGGGACTGCACACTCAAACCCACACATAT
This sequence comes from Neogobius melanostomus, assembly GCA_007210695.1. Lineage (NCBI taxonomy): Eukaryota > Metazoa > Chordata > Actinopteri > Gobiiformes > Gobiidae > Neogobius > Neogobius melanostomus. The sequence continues at coordinate 39,155 of VHKM01001260.1, read as the reverse complement.
TGCAATAATATCCAGGAGAGGAAGGAGAGAGGAAAGAGGTGAGGTTTGCCTCAAGGGTCAGAGAAGGGTAGTAAAACTATTCCACTGTCACCAAAGCACAAGCAAAGAATCAGGAAACTATTTTCATTCACATCTTAGTGCTCAGCAGCAACAGCACAGAGTTTTTTAACAGCAGTGGCTCCTCCTGAAGTGAACACATGCGAGCGACTGATTGCATTCGACTGGTTATGTACATACCTTTAGTGGTCCGCCATCGCCCCCTAGTGGTCCGTAAACCCCTTTTCCCCCGACCCCTCCACAGCGCATGTTGCACAGGGAGTTAGGCCGTTTTGGCCAACTCTTATCATTTGATCAAACTTTCAGAATAACCAGCATAGTGTGACCAGGGCGTCTTTCCTTTTTCAGGGACAGAGCTGGAAGTGTTATGGATGCACATGGCTGGCACTTCTCAGAACCGAATCAGAACCGAGCGTAATGTTTCCTCATCCTGTTTGTCAATAAAACACGCAGGATTTCACACATGTCTGGGGGCATTAGCGCACGGGATGCGCGGGTTGCAGGTTCCTCTGCGGTCTCGCAGCCATGCCTGGCCGTGGATTGGGTCATAAAATTCTCCTTTGATCGGGGTCGGGTTGTGGCGGGTCGAACAATCCGTCCTGCTGCCGCGCGTCCACTGTATGCAGCTACGACTCATTCTGCCACAGCAGGTGTGTCAATATGCGGCGGATTATCATAGAATAAGCAGCGTTTTGTTGCTTGTGATCCAACGCTTTTGTGGAGCCAAATGTCTCCTATTTTCCACCGCATGTGCGTCTGTGCATGAGTTTGCGTTACCGAACATCCAAAGCTTACAGAGTCACTCAAAGTGCTCATGCCCTTCCTAATACTGTATAACTGTGAAGTTGGGTTTTCCAGTGTGAGACTGAAATTCTCCTCTTTAGAGCCAGACATTCAGAAACTGATGTGTGATAAGCAGCACCACTCGTCTCAACATTCACGTTGAGTTTTTGATGGAAATCTCAAAATGTAAAATCCACAGATCTATTAGTTTTGTAATGTATAGTTTTTGTTTCATGTGTAAAATCCCAGTAGTTTCAGTGATATTGGACATGAAGCGGAATTTTCCCCCCAGCATTTTTTCAGCATTTTATTGTTACCATAGTTACAACCATAGACTTCCTAAACCCACCACCTCAGTTTTAAACTATTGGCTCTTTAGAATGACATTAAGTCAGACCTATAGGCTGTTACAGCTGTTTTTCCCCCACATGTGTGCAGCTCATTTCACATTTACTTTTTCAAATGAAATGAAATTCATTGAAGAATTTAATCTAAAAATTAAATTCTAATATAAATTTTTAATATAAAAATTAAATTATAATTCTTAAATTCATTTGTGTTTGAATAATTAGTTTTTGACTTGAAACAGTTGCATATTAAACATTTAGCTTATCCTTCCTATTTAGTTGTTTTTTGGAGGCGTGTTGGAGTGGGATTTTTCTCAGAAAAAAATTGGAAGATAAAATGGTCCTTGGGCTGAAAAAGTTTGAGAAACACTGATCTGGAGAGCAGTAGGTTCTAGGTTTGAATCTGTTAAGTTGAGCTTTATATACTTAAGTTGACGTAGGAAGAAGTGTGTTGGTCATTTTTAGTTTGAACTTTTCTCAATAAGCCCATCATAAATTTAACCACCATATCTGAGTGAAAAGGTCTATATGGTTTATATTCATTCATAATAGTTAGTTAAATGCATGACATTTTATTGTCCACACTTGATTGGGCTGTGGAGTACAGTGAACTTTGATGGATATATTGGGAAAGTTATCCACGCTTCTGGGGCTTCATTGTCTCATCACTAGTGTTTTGATTTATTGTGCAGCCCTAATGCGAAGTGTTGATTTGGTTAATATATTTTGTTCATATCAAGTTTTTCCCCCCATCAGATTACGTCAGGACTGTGTAGAGTAGACTCACTGGTCTTGTTGAGGTGTAGACAGGGGACTGGATGTGGCTGGCTCTAGCTTCTCGGCTGAGGCGGCTTCAGTCGGCGTCTCAACACTGTAACAAACAGAATAAAGCAGCTGAACATTTAATAAAACCTACATTTTTGCCAAATGAAATATATTACATGTAACCTCTTACCCCCTGCCTTAACTGAGTGCCTTTTCTCTAGTTCAGAAGAACCCAAATATAAAAGCTTCTGGACTGGGAAAGCAACAGTGTAATGCCTCATTTGAAAGCTAAAGGCTACACGGTAGTACAGTGGTTAGCACTCGTGCTTCACAGCTAGAAGGTCTGGGTTCGATTCCCACCAAGGCCGGGGCCTTTCTGTGTGGAGTTTGCATGTTCTCCCCGTGTCTGCGTAGGTTTCCTCCGGGTACTCCGGTTTCCCCTACCACAAAAAACATGTACAATAGGCCAGGATGAATGAGAGTGTGTTTGAGAGTGCGCATGGGGGACGATGGATGGAAATTAGCCCAAGGCTACAATCCGGTGTGGCTTGTTCATTAACTTGCACTGTCCCTACCAAATAAACATAAACAAAACTGATCGTAACTTTTTGTCACATTGTCGTCGCATTTTTTTCACATTTTAAAGCGTTTTTGTTTTCATTGTGGTTTCGCCACGTTTTTGACACTTTTTGTCCCATTTTTGTTGCATTTTCATCCTTGTTTTCGTCACTATTTTGACGCTTTTTTGAAAGAAGCTTTTAGATTGGGGTAATGCCAAACTGAAAAAAATGTACTCAGTTCAGGTGGGGGTTATGAGGTCAAATACATAAATAGATGATGCTCATACACTATTTCCACTCTAAACAGAACCCTGAACATTCACGAAGCTCCGAACCATGGGTGATAGAGCCTTTTGTTCAGTTGCACCCCGGCTCTGGAATAGCCTCCCTGTGGAGCTCAGAGGAGTGCACAGCTGCACTTTATAGCTGAACTAAAGACATTTTTATTTAGGAAGCTTTTAAGTGTTAATCTGGTGTAGTTTTATTGTGTTTTTAAATGTAGCACTTTGAGATTCCTTTGAATGAAAAGTGCATAATAAATTAAATGTATTATTATTATTATTCATTCTGGGCAGCCTAAAATGATTGCACATAGGAGGAAGTCGAGGGACACTCATTTGGTTTCTGTTGCCATCATAGATATAATATACATGAGATAGCCGATTCAGCTTCATTCATTGTAAAGGTCCCGAGTCGTCTGTGAAACTTACAGGCTGCTCAATCTCGAAGCCCGTTCCTTAAAAGTGCAAAAAGGTGGGAAGCCCTGCACTCGCGGGGTGGGCAGAGCTTCCACAGAGCTCCAGAGCCAGTCAATGCACTGAAAAGGCTTCCACTTTATGGGGAAGCAAAATCCAGCGTGGTTAAAAATACAGGTGCTCGTCATATAATTAGATCATCATGAAAAATGCATTCATTTCTGTTATTCAACTTAAACTGTGAAACTAACATATGACAGACTCATTACATGCAGTGAGATATGTATAGCCTTTATTTGTTATAATTTTAATGATTATGGCTCAGCTTGTAAAAACCCCAAATTAAAATTCTCATAAAATTAGAATATTTTGAAAATGGACTGTGAGCCATAATCATCAAATTATAACAAATAAAGGCTTGACATACAGTGCATCCGGAAAGTATTCACAGCGCTTCACTTTTTTCACATTTTGTTATGTTACAGCCTTATTCCAAAATTGATTCAATCCATTTTTTCCCTCAAAATTCTACACATAACACCCCATAATGACAACGTGAAAAAAGTTTTTTGAGATTTTTGCAAATGTATTACAAATAAAAAACAAAAAAATCACATGTACATAAGTATTCACAGCCTTTGCCATGAAGCTCAAACTTGAGCTCAGGTGCATCCTATTTCCACTGATCATCCTTGAGATGGTTCTACAGCTTCATTGGAGTCCACCTGTGGTAAATGAAGTTGATTGGACATGATTTGGAAAGGCACACACCTGTCTATATAAGGTCCCACAGTTGACAGCGCATGTCAGAGCACGAACCAAGCATGAAGTCAAAGGAATTGTCCGTAGACCTCCGAAACAGGATTGTCTCGAGGCACAGGTCTGGGGAAGGGTACAGAAAAATGTCTGCTGTTTTGAAGGTCCCAATGAGCACAGTGGCCTCCATCATCTGTAAATGGAAGAAGTTTGGAACCACCAGGACTCTTCCTAGAGCTGGCCGGCCATCTAAACTGAGCGATTGGGGGAGAAGGGCCTTAGTCAGGGAGGTGACTAAGAACCCGATGGTCACTCTGTCAGAGCTCCAGCGTTCCTCTGTGGAGAGAGAACGTTCCAGAAGGACAACCATCTCTGCAGCAATCCACAAATCAGGCCTGTATGGTAGAGTGGCCAGACGGAAGCCGCTCCTTAGTAAAAGGCACATGGCAGCCCGTCTGGAGTTTGACAAAAGGCACCTGAAAGACTCTCAGACCATGAGTAAGAAAATTCTCTGGTCTGATGAGACAAAGATTGAACTCTTTGGCGTGAATGCCAGGCGTTATGCTTGGAGGAAACCAGGCACTGCTCATCACCTGGCCAATACCATCCCTACAGTGAAGCATGGTGGTGGCAGCATCATGCTGTGGGGATGTTTTTCAGCGGCAGGAACTGGGAGACTAGTCAGGATAGAGGGAAAGATGAATGCAGCAATGTATAGAGACATCCTGGATGACCCTAAGCACACAGCCAAGATAACAAAGAAGTGGCTTCAGGACAACTCTGTGAATGTCCTTGAGTGGCCCAGCCAGAGCCCAGACTTGAATCCGATTGAACATCTCTGGAGAGATCTGAAAATGGCTGTGCACCGACGCTCCCCACCCAACTTGATGGAGCTTGAGAGGTGCTGCAAAGAGGAATGGGCAAAACTGCCCAAAAATGGGTGTGCCAAGCTTGTGGCATCATATTCAAAAAGACTTGAGGCTGTAATTGCTGCCAAAGGTGCCTCAACAAAGTATTGAGAAAAGGCTGTGAATACTTGTGTACATGAGATTTTTTGTTTTTTTATTTGTAATAAATTTGCAAAAATCTCAAACTTTTTTTCACGTTGTCATTATGGGGTGTTATGTGTAGAATTTTGAGGGGGGGAAAAATGGATTGAATCAATTTTGGAATAAGGCTGTAACATAACAAAATGTGAAAAAAGTGAAGCGCTGTGAATACTTTCCGGATGCACTGATATGTCACTTTGCATGTAATGAGTCTCATATTAGTTTCACATTTTAAGTTGAATTACAGAAAATGATATTCTAATATGACGAGCACCTGTATTTTTTAGAAAAATAAACCTCTTTGGAGCCAGGCTTCTGGTCTGAAGTCCTATTAGAATTCTGTTTCCAAAGTGTCTCGGAGTCCAAAAGCAATGTCAGCTCCCGGCCATGAGGACCATAGAGAAGCGTGTTCCTCGCCCATTGGTTGCCATGCTGTGATGTCACTCGCATTCCCTCTGTTTTATTCCTGCTTAATTCATTTGACGTTTATTGTGAATGTAATGACAGAGGGGAAATTAGTGATGGGCTAAACATATCATTTTAAGAAAAGTCAAGTGACCAACACTTTCACTGTGTCATTTTGTATCATGTAGTGTCATACGCAACGAGCAGCAGGGCACGCCAGTTGAATGAGAGCAACAACTGGCTCATTTTGTCATTTGGGATTCATGCACCGGTCGCTGATCCTGTGGGTGCTGCTGAGCTCGAGCGCCCGCCCAGGGGCGACTTTAGAGTTTCAACTTTAGGGGTGCTTAGCACCTGAGGGTTCGGGGCAGGGGGTTCTCGCTCCAAAGATTTTGAACCAAACATATGTAATTTGATGCATTTTAAAGGAACTAATTGCATTGCAACATAATTGTAAAAACACATATATTCAAAATGAGACATTATTTGTTGCTAATCAGATTGTGGCATGATTGTTTTTCAAGAGCATGACTTTATTTTGCTTTCCTATTGTGCATAAGTGTTTCTCCCTCTTCTTGTGTCACTGATGAAACAAATGAAATCAACTTTATTTTCATACAAATATAATATCAAATCAACCATCAGTAATAATAGAAATAAAAACCTGTAATATGCACTTTAGGCTGTGTCAGACACATATCCAGTGTTAGTGGTTCTCAGTGGAGGCCCAGCACCTGGTCCTCTCCAGCCTGTGCTCTGCCCCTTTGTCCTCTCACTGACACAGGCTGCAGACTAAAGTGTGAAACCTCTATCAGGACTCCTAGCCTAATGTTTTACAGTGTGATGATTCTATAGTGACTCATTCACCTGAAATACAGCGAGAAATGTGTCGCGAGTCGCCGCGCTACGCGCTATTGAATGCACAAACGTATCTGTTTATCAGCAGGTATAAGTCCGTATATGATATGTATTTTTATAAATTAAAAACTGACCAAAAGCTTGGGATGTGGAGAGCCTCTCTATAACATCTATACAAGTCCTACAATTATTATTTACTCCGTATGTGCTGTTAAAGCATGTTTTAATAAATCAACTCAGAAATATATTATAGAAGTACATAATACGTTTCAGTGTGGATTTTATTTCTGTTATTTTTTGGTCTGACATTTTTAAGTCTGGCCCCGCCCCTGGCCCGCCCAAACTTTGGCCGCAAGGCGAATCTGCCCTGATAACATGATTCAATAGATATTGTGTAAAGCTGTGTCTCATTAATTTGTTTCTATTCTCATTAACCGGAGCAGTTTTCCTCTTTCTAAATTATCACTCTCAGTTGTTAAACAGCTCAATCCTGACGATTTGGTTCACATTTCTGAACGAGAATAAATGAGCTGTCAGTGTTGAGTTCGCTTTTCAGACTCACCGCTGCAATGCCTTTCTACCACTAGATGGCGCCTATAAGCCTACCAACCTTACAGTCAATGCTACCAACACAGTGATTTTATTTTTATTTTTAATTTTTTTTAATTGAAAAACTTGCGAACAGATACAAGTTGAGAACATAAGAATGCCAGGGGGTGTACAAATTACAGTGATTAAAAAAAAAAGAAAAAATCATGAAATATCAAAAATATTTAGAGATAAACAATGTGATACAGTGTGACGCTGTTTTGAAAGTGCGTCACACACACTTTGAGGTATCATTAACCATGGATCTAATATAATAATCGCATTAACCCATCACTAGGGGAATTGGGGAAATTAAAGAAATAAGCACTGCTAACAGGTCCTATTCAGATCGGACTTGCCGGGGATAACATCTGCAACATAATTCGAACTGAACTAAAACAGGGATAAAGAAGTTATGCTAGTAAGTACCTGTCAAGTAGGAATTTAGCGACCAGTGCGTCAGTCTGGGGTCTGGCTGCAGACCTCCACTCTCAGGACCCTGCCTTGCAGACCTCCACTGTCAGGTCCCCTCCGCTGTCAGGACCGGACCGGAAGTGCATATTGAACGGAAGAGGGCAGCATAACGTGTACAGCCTGCCGGAAACCATTAGAAGAAGAAGTGCATATTTATTAGTTTCCCATACTATATTATTTCTTATCTTTTTTAAGCAGGGGCGTGCTGGGACCTAATTTCAGCCCGGGAATGTGGAGAAGACCGGCCTGGAATTATGGCTCCGTAATAGTGCGCTGGTCTCAAGTACAAGAGGTCGCTGGATCAAATACCACACATTGACAATTTTCTAACAATTTCTCTTTTCACATGGGCCGCTGCACACACAGTCTGAGCCTGATACAAACCCACAATCAGCACAAGTTATGTAGATACAAACATTTATTTGACCACTTTTCTACCTTTCACTGCCTTTTAGTCTCTTAACTCGCGCAGACACTTGTCTCCGCTGGATTGGACTGCACCAACTTGAACTAAAGCGGAGGGGTGTTCCACTTAAACACCCCTCTGAGTTAGTTCAATATGAAATGGTATCTCCCCGCCGCAAGAATGAAAAGTTCGATGCGAATATTTTTCAGATTTTCATTCATCAGTCGTTATTTTGATAGATTTCCATGACAATTACGCTTGTGTTACTTCATTTATATCTGGAACAGCAGCTCATGCTCCTGCTGCAGCCCAGTTAAAGCCTTTAGGCCTGGAATAGTGAGTTATTATTTCATTATTTTATTCTGATGGCCCCTCTGTTTTTAAGTCAACGTGATTACACGTAAATAATACTTACATATTTAGACATAAATGAATGCGCCAAGAGCTAAAGTGTGCTCACATAGAAAACTAAACAAAAATTAAAATGTCATCTTGTTCAGCGCTGGTATCGAACCTATGTGGTTTGCATTGGGAGGCGCCCGACTTACCCACATGACTACCAGACAAGTATCTGTAATGTAATCATTGTGTATTATGAAGTGTAGAGGAGTGAGATTCACCCAACGTACTTCTGGAAGCCAAGCAGCCTCCGTTACATAGGCTACTCCTGGAATACTTGCTTTTGAATCATATTTACATTATATACATAAAATATGGCCCCAATAAATAAAGTATATTCACATGGGGAACGACAAATACGTCCTCCTGTATGCCTGCTTTTCATTTTGGAAGGGGAGTGTGGAGGTCTGCAGCCAAACATGAAGGCTACTACTTATAGTTGCTTTTATATCATATTTTTATACATATATTATACATTTTTATATCATATTATCATATTACATAAAATAAAGCCCAAGGAACAACGACAAATACGTGCTTCCAGTATATCCGGTTTTATTTTGAAAGGCTTCGAATAAACTTCCGGTCCTGACAGCGGAGGGGACCTGACAGTGGAGGTCTGCAAGGCAGGGTCCTGAGAGTGGAGGTCTGCAGCCAGACTCTCTCGGAGAGTCTGAAGCCCATGTTGTGCCTTCAGAGCCCGCCACCGTTTAAAACTGTCCCCCAGAACCACCCTGGTTTTGTTCCGCTCCTATGCATGTTCCCTCTTCTTCTGATAAACCTCAAACACGGTCTTTCTTTTGCCGCCTCCCGTTTTTGGATTCGCCATTATACAACATTTATGTACAACAAATCCAACTTTGGACAGAAAATCAGCACGAAACTGGTCAGCAGCAGTGAGCTAAACGCAGCGGTCTCTGCACAATCCAAGGCGGAAGTGCGGTCGTCGGCAAAAACACAACCGCGCATGCGCTGTGCTGTTTCTTAGCTCTTAAAATGTTTGTCATCGTTATTTAATGGTCGAAAAATTGTCTCACTTTAATTCTGTGTTGTGTAGTATATAATCGTGTGGGAAACCATTCGTGACCATGGAAATCCATATCGATAAAGTGGCTATTCCCCGTCTGCCTCGTCAGGAACCAAAACACAGGAGAAAGTTGAAAACAAAGGAAGAAAAGAAGGAACTAAAGCGCCAAAGGGACCAGAAAAGAGCCAGAACACGAGTCAACATCGGCGGTTCATACGAAAGATGGAAAGATTTGCGGGACAGGCTGGGGTATTCACTGAACTCGGACCTGGCCGTTCTGCTTTTGGACAGGTTTATTATTTTGATTTTCTTAGTTATGAGATAGTAAGACTTGATGTAGTTTTGAAAATGTCTTTGTAATGCCACAGTGTTAACACTATGGGCAAAACTAATATATTCACCTTACTTCATTTGTGTTGACAGAGAAGACTTTTGGCCTTTGTGCCAGTTTCTGTTAAATGTTGATAGCCCAGTAATTATAGAGATAAAACATCAACAATATGACAATAAAAGGTTGCAGTTTCATGTTTGTTGTGCCTACGGTTATGATAAAATCACAATGGGTTGAAAAAGTATCTGCCCCCCTTGAAATTTTATGTGAAAGATACACACTAAGTGACACACAATCGTAAATGACATTTTTACATGATTTTGAACTTTTATTATTAATAAAAAACAGAAAAATGGGGTGTGCCTACCCTCTTTTTAGTGCAACCAATTGCCTTCAGAAGTCGCCTGAAGATTTCTGAATGGTCATGTTGATCTAAATAGAGTCTACCTGTGTGTAATCTAATGTCAGTTCAAATACAGCTGCTCTGTGATGGTCTCAGAGGTCTGTTAAGAGACTATTGGGGAGCAGACAGCATCATGAAGTCCAAGAACACACCAGACAGGTCCGGGATAAAGTTATTGAGAAATATAAAGCTGGGTTAGGTTATAAAAACATTTCCAAAGCTTTGAACATCTCTCAAAGTACAGTACCATCCAGGAATGGAAAGAGTGTGGCATCACTGCAAACCTACCAAGATCCGGCCGTCCTCCTAAACTTACTGACCGAACAAGGACAGCACTGACCAGAGCTGTTACCAAGAAGCCTATGATGACCCTGGATGAACCGCAGAGAGCTACAGCTCAGGTGGGGGAAACTGTACACAGGACAACTATTAGTGGTACGCTGCACAAATCTGGCCTTTATGGAAGAGTGGCTAGAAGAAGAAACCATTTTGGTCTTATCTGACCAATCATTTTGTTGTGACGAATGAGCCCTTAGTGTGTGTCTTTCACGTAACATTTCAGCTCAGTATATTTATGTTTGTGGTCCATAGCGTGGCAAAATGTTAAAGGGGGCGGATACTATTTCAACCCACTTCACATTAACCTCACTTTGTTTGCTACAGTTTCAAGAAGTTGACTGAAGTGTCCTCACCACAGACGACAGAATTATCCATGTCCAGTCCCTACGTCTCAACCGCATCTCAGTCAGAGCAGTGAGTCCTCAGTCCTGGTTTAATAATACCTCTCTTTGCAATGAATCTTTCAGATCAAACACTTCCGGCTAAAGTCCCAGTACTAATCAATGCTATTGTTGAAATCTCGAGGTTCTGAGCTTTCAAACCTGTGTTTTATTCTTGATGTACGTCTTCAGATTGAGCTGTGATTGTAATGTATTTTATTAAATCAGTAGGTTACATTTTATTAAATAAAAAAATAATAAAAGGAGGTGGCTGAGCAGTTAGCGCTCTCGCCTCACAGAGTTGGATTCCCTGACAGTGCAGGCCCTGTCTGTGTGGAGTTTGCATCTTTCTCTTCCCGTGTCTGAATGTGTTTCCTACTGCTGCTCTGGTTTCCCCGATCAACCAAAAGCATGCACAATAGGTTAAATCCTCCCGCCAGGTGATTCTGAGCATCAGCCTGGCTCCAAACCTGGAGATGGGTCTGCGGGGCCTGCACTGCTGCATTAAACGATGGGTCAAATGCAGAGGACTATTGGCACATACTGGTATGGCAATGCCCAGCTGTCAATACATTTTGGTTAAACATATCAGCAATATTTTCAAGGATCATGAAAAGTCCCATACCTACTTCTCCATCCATACTACTACTGAATGACACACACGTATTCAAATTTAGTGTGAATAAAAAACGCGCTTTGCTAGCTGGCCAAAAAACTAATAGTATGCAGATGGAAAAAAAACAGGAATGTTCTATTGAGAAGTGGCTGACAGAATACAAAGATATCACACAACTTGAGCTTTCAATGGCAAGTTAGCATGTTGCTCTCGCAAAGAATGTAGAGGCTTGGGCTGACTTCATACAGAAGCTACAATCCTTGGATACCTAACCTCAATCTGATGTTATTACAGTGTTTAAAAGTGATGTTCCATCCATCCATCCATTTTCATCCACTTGTCCGTTGCCGGGTCGTGGGGCAGCTGTTGGAGCTGCACCAGCCCCTATGGCTCCTCCTGCAGGTGGTGGGTCCACAGAAGGACGGCCTCATGGTTCTAACCGGGCCTGTTGGTCTCACATAAGAGGCTTCTGAACCGCTCTTTGTCTGAAAGTGATGTTGATGATTATTATTATTATTATTATTATTATTATTATTATTATTATTGTACTATGATAAGAAGAGTGAGTATTTTCGCTGTTATTTTCCCTTTATATGTTATCATCAATATTATTGTTGTTGTTTTCATGGTTGTTACTGTTATTAGTCTTTGCTACAAAACCTTCTTTTTATTTATTTATTTTTAATTAATTTCCTTTTTTTTTCTGGATTCGTTGTTTTGTTTCGTAAACATCTACAGTTTGGTCTGTCCCCTTTTTATGTTTCTTTGTCTTTTTTCTTCCTTTATTTTCTCTTGCTCTCTCTCTACAGATCACTGGGTAGGGTGGTGGAAAAAAGAAAAACCCAAACATTGTAAATGAAAGTGTACACATTTACCTAATTTAGCCTAATAAAGAAATGTTAACATAAAAAATTAATAAAGTATACTTTAACCTTACCTGAAAAGAAAAATAATAAAAGTAACAAAATATATTAGCAAAAGAATGAACTCCTCACACAGCACTATAATTTATAACAATGACTTACTGGATTTTGAAGTCTTGGCATTAATAATTTTTTATGTTGCAGTGATGAGGGACCAAAGCTGAGCACAACCAGCTGTGCTTCAAGACGTCTGCAGGCCAAGTGAGTATTTACGAGACAAATGCATTGAGTGGACAACAGTGTTAGCTCAGCCACCCGAGAGGTGCTCTGGGTAGAGCCGCTGCTCCTTCATGTTGAGAGGCGCAGCTGAGGTGGATCAGGCATCTGCTCCTGAGCCTCCTGGTCTTTCCCCGGGTAGGTGGTCGGGGCTAGAATTTAGTACAGGACAATGGTCACTTAACCTAATGCCCATGTCTCAGTCGTTGGGTTTCACTTTCTCCCTTGATCTGAAATAATTCCAGTATTACAGCCTTCTTTGCTGGTTCCAGTCGAGGAGCCAAGCTGGGCTGTCTGTGGAAATCTTACGGCTGAAAGTGTTTATTGTGTGTGTAACAGGTGTCCGTCATGTGGCTTTGTCCTGCCTCAGTGGAGCCTTCAGAACACAAACCCCAAAGAACCAAAAGAACCAAAGGAAGTGCCTCAGGCTCAAAGTGTTGAAGTCACTCTGGAGGTAGGACTGAGGCTTTTCCACGTGCCCCCCCCATACCTGCAAGTGGCCGAGCGGGCTGTTGAGGTCGTTTTATCTTTCCAGCTTGTGAGCGCCGCAGACAGAGAGAGCGACATTTCAGAAGAAGAAGAGGAGGAGAGCCAGGAATCAGGGCTGGATGAGCAGAACAGACGAGAGAACTCAGACGAGGACCGGATCCCTCCGCCGCATCAGACTCAAAGTCACAAACGGACAGAAACACAGACAGCAGAGGAGGAGGAGGAGGAGGAAGAAAAGGAAGGGAGCGAGGGATCAGGAGTGAGCGACGACTGGATCCCTCACCGGACTCGGACCAGAACCAAAAAACGAACAAAACGTTGTGCCGCAGTGAAGCAGGAGAGCGGAGAGAGCGGTGAGGACTCGTTTAGTTTTTAAATCAACTAATGTTTAATGGAAAAAATCTGTAAACACTCAAATTTCACCTTCTGGGGATTGAACGTTTTAGTCCTGTGAAGAGGACTTTAATATCCAGCTGTGTCGGTTTAATGACTATGTTTAAGTATTGATAGAAGGTACTATGCATGTATTCTTTATCTCCCAAATGATTATAAATGCGTATCACATTTTACAGAAGGGCGTCCCGAGTTGTTGGTTGAGTGATTTTGGGGGTCGCGGCCTGAAAAGTTTGGGAACCCCTGAGTTAAATTTCAGCCAACAGCTGATATTCCTCTGGGTGCTTATATCAACCAGGCCCTAATTCATATCCATATCTGGTTTGCAGCGCATGCACCAGGGAAGAGGAAGCTTTGCCCCGAGTGCGGAGTGTTTTGTCAGAAGCTGCCTCACGAGTGCGAACACAAAACCAAGCCGTTCACCTGCAACATCTGCGGCAAGAGGTGCGTCTCGGAGTCGTCGCTCAGAATACACAACAGGATCCACTTAGACACCTACGAACACGCCTGCAAGCACTGCTACGCCAACTTCAGAACCAGAGTGGAGAAAGTGGCACACGAGCTCGTCCACCAGGAGCAGGAGGATCCCTACAGGTGCCAAGAATGCGAGCAGAGTTTCCCGACTTTTAAAGAGCGCAGGCAGCACATAAAGCGGCATAGGGACGAGACGCCGCTCACGTGCGTGATATGTGGGATCACCTTCAGACAGAGGTCGTGTTTTCTGCGACACGCGGTGGTGCACACGGGGGAGAGGGCCTTCAGATGCCCGACGTGCGAGCGCAGCTTCAACCAAAAGGGCCACTTGGACTCCCACATGCGTCTACACACAGGAGAGAAGCCCTACACGTGCCGACGCTGCGGCCAGTCCTTCAATCACAACGTGAGTCTGAAGAGCCACGTGCAGCGCTGTCACCCGACAGGACGGGAGGAGGAGGGGCGTGGCGTTTGGAGTGAGGCAGGTACAGCAGACGGAGGTGAAGAGGAGGAACAGGCCAAGTGTAAAAGGTCTCGGACAGGGCAACTCAGAGGGAGACCCAAGAGGAAGCATCCAAACATGACTGACAGTGATGGAGGTGAATAAGGGCTCACAGAGCCCTACAGCACAAAGTTACAGACCAAATCATCATCCATTTCAACATTTCCTCTTCATTAGAGTGAACTTCAGGCCATTACCAGTTCGGTCAGTTTTGTTCGGTCCATCCTTGGACAGAAAAAACGCTTTTTTGGGCCAATCCTCAGATGGAATGTTGTCAAGTCTGTAAAGATGGAAGCTGTAGTTGGATACTATGTCACATTGCAAATAAATTTTAAACAAAGAATATGTTTTATGTTTCATGATGCACGATCAATGGAATAAAAAATCCTAGTTGTGAACCTGTTCATAACAATGGCTAATAAATCAATTCTGATTCAGATTCTTACATGATGAATAAAAAAAATGCAACATTTAAAAAAAAAGTAAAGGTAGCACATCGATGTAGTTCATATATCCAGACAGAGCCTGACTGCGAACGCTCTGAGGAAGGCTTACGCTGAAACGCGTTAGCGTTTACTTCATGTTGTAGCCAAATAAAGAACTATGTGAGTATCTCTGTCTGGATATATGAACTACATTGATGTGCTACCCTTTACACTTTTTCAAACATTAGCTTACATTGTTAGTAACTGCTGTGTTTGTGAGGGGGGTATAATTATACATGGGCATAGTATATTATGCCCATACATGGGCATAATAATGACCAGTGTTAATTGTGACAACATATTTTAATTTTTATTTAGTTAGTTTTTTGATGAAAATGTCCTTTAATTTCAGTTGTGATTTAGTCGACTAAAATTGCCTGTAAATGTAGTCGACTAAATTCAAGACAAATTTAGTCGACTTTACATTTATAATATTCATTATAATCATGTTTAATCGCGGTCCTCTGGTTTATGGAGCTTCTCCTCATGAACAAAGCTCAGAGCTGTTTCTTTGGCAGAGAATTTAAGTGATCTGAGGCTCTTTCAAACTGTCTGCTTGATTTTAGTCTCTTCATTTTTATTTAGTCACAGTTTTAGTCTCATGAAAAACTTTTGATTTAGTTTTAGTCCAATTTTAGTCTGCAAAAATATGACTTTAACTAAGATTATGTCTAAATATTTTAGTGAACACTGATAACGACACAATTTGAACACGCTAAAGCTGCTCCCTGTACTTGGAGCATGAGCAGACTTTATAATGTTGGCCTCACTAAAGAAACCCTTTGACTTTTAAACCAGAAAACACTAAGATATCCTTATGTGACGAAAAACAACCATTTTACACCTGGCTTTTCATTCTCCTGCTTTATCCCTTTGTATAACTCCTGAAATAAAAACTCACAGACTAATGGAGAAACCTTAGCTGCCCGTTCACCCGACAAAGTCAACCTACGAAGGTCACAGTTCAAATGCAAATACTTTATTTATTGCACAGTAAGAAAATGAAATGGTGGTGTGGTGGGGACGGGGGAGGAGGAGGAGACTCTTGCGTTTCTAAGTGCAGACTGTAGACAGGGGGCGCTCTGTGCGATCTTCAGCTTCATACCTGGTGCAATAAGTGGGTTGGACAGGCTCCCATGGTGAGGTGATGCACAGCAGTGGCTTTTTCTCCTACAGACCGTTTTGACGGCATGGAGTTTGTGCTAGAGCGCTAGACCCATCCATATATTCTCTGTGGGGATGTGGACAGTGTTTAACTCACACTCCGGGGCAGGTGCGGTGTAGAAAGCGTGCAGATGGAGGCGACCACCGAGGAACGGCCCGTCACTTCCTGTAGGAAAGACAACACCAGGTTCAATTTAACAGCGAGGCTAACGGAGGAAATACTTTTGAGCGTCGGGGGGCGCCACTGAGCCAGGACCTGTAAATAAAAACATAATGGTCAAACGATTGTACCTTTTTAAAGGCCTGGAGGATGAAGGGCAGTCTGCTCTGACGGCTGCGTGGGATCACTCCAGGGCAGGTGCAGTGAACAAACGTGTCCTGATGGAGGCGACCACAGAGAAACTTCCTGTAGGAAAAGAAAACACAATTTAACAGCGAGGCTAACGGAGGATATACTTTTGAGCATCGGGGGGCGCCACTGAGCCAGGACCTGAAAATAAACACAAATAGAAATAAGAAGAAAACAGGAAGTGTTAGTGAAGACAAGAAACTAAAGTGTGATGCACAAACCCTTGTACATTGACAAATAAAGCACTTACTTACTTACTTACTTACTAAAACACAGCACAGCAAACCAACTATTTACAAACTATTTACACTCTACTTTGGACCATGTCCTCAGCAGAAAAGGTTTGGATCTTTAAAACCTACGACGCGACCTCTTAGCAGCAGGGTCAGCATCATCATCGTCCTCCCTAAAGCGCTTACGAGGGAGGGAGGAGACGGAGAGGACGGAGGAGAAGGGGAGGAAGAAGAGTAAGAAGAAAGTGAGGAGGGAGAGGAAGGAAAAGAGGAGGAGGGAGAAGAGGCCGGAGACACATAAGATGGTAGAAGCTGGTACCAAGGACGAGAGGGTGGAGAGGAAGAGGAGTAAGAAGAAAGTGAGGATGGAGAGGAAGGAGGAGAGGAATACGGGCAGAGAAGGGGAGAGCGAGAGAGAGGAGAAGGAGGGGGAGAAGAAGACGCAGAGAGAGAAGAAATAGGGGAAAGAGGAGGGGAAGGGGGAGAGGAAGGGGAAAAGGCAGACCCAGCGGAGGGGGTCAGAACAGAAGGGGCAGCAGGGCCAGAGAAGGCCTCTGCAGGGAAGACAGGACGAGGAAAGATAGGAGTAGGACGGACAAGAGCAGGAGGACCTGGGGGGAAAGGGAAAGCCAGGACAAAGTATAAAGGCTCTTGGGGATGTCCGACGCCGTGAACAATGGGATGCACCTGGGAAGAGGCAGGAGGGGAGGAAGGAGGAGAGACGGGAACAAGGGGGGAAGGAAAAGAGTAGATGAGGTCCGGAAACACGTCCAAAGAGGAGGGAATAGGAGAGGGGAGGAAATCAGGGGAAAAGTAGGAAATGACAGAGTGAGAGGAGAAAAGAGAAGAAAGGGAAGGAGGAGGGCCTGGAGGAAGAGGGGGAGGGCCCGGAGGAAGAGCCACCGGCGGAGGAGACGGAGGGGGAGGCTGACCTGGGTCGGAGCCTCCATCCCCAGCACCGAAGGGAAGGACCGCAGGAGGAGGAGGGTCCACAGGCGGCAGCCAGGTGGCGTCTCCTAAACACAAAAATAAAAACACGAGTCAGAGTCGGCTCTAATTTATACTTTTCAACTTACAAACTTAGTCCGATTAAACTGGCTTTGTACTGCAACTATGTAGAAAAGTATTTCAATAAGGTTTTTTGGTACATTTCATTTGTTTCTTTTTTTTTTTAATCTTTAAACATTTTTCCTCATATTTTATTCTATTTGTTTAAGAATTGTCCTAAGCTGGACACTGTAGGAGCTGTCTGTGAAGTGGACAGTCCTGGAGCCTTGTGTCTGAGCAGGTGTCAAAGTCCCCAAACACACTACTACATCAAAATACTACACACTTTGAAGTTTGTACACACTACTGCATCAAAATACTACACACTTTGAAGTTTGTACACACTACTGCATCAAAATACTACACAATTTGAAGTTTGTACACACTACTACATCAAAATACTACACAATTTGAAGTTTGTACACACTACTGCATCAAAATACTACACAATTTGAAGTTTGTACACACTACTACATCAAAATACTACACAATTTGAAGTCTGTACACACTACTGCATCAAAATACTACACAATTTGAAGTCTGTACACACTACTGCATCAAAATACTACACACTTTGAAGTTTGTACACACTACTGCATCAAAAATACTACATCATTTGACGTCTGTACACACTACTACATCAAAATAGTACACAATTTGAAGTCTGTACACACTACTGCATCAAAATACTACATCATTTGAAGTCTGTACAAGGCCTGCAGTTAGACATTATATTGAGCATTTGAAAGTAAACGTTCCAAATGAGAGCGGGCGCCATTTTGTTCAGAAATGTTGCTACTAAATATGACATTCAACAACACCCAGCACAAAAAATCCAAACAATTTCCCAGATAATCTTAGCTAATGTGTTAGTTTGTGCCCTCTCCTTTCAAATGTTGATGTTTTATCCAGGTTTTATAGTGCCATTTTGAAGCAATCGTCGAGTGAACTGTCTGCTATCGATTTGTCCGCTAACCAAACTAGCTATGTTAGCTTGTTAGCCCCACAATTCCCTTTAAAAACGTGTTTTTCTACGCTAAGTTATGAAATATAACAGTACATTTGCAATTGCTTTGATCATTTTCTACATTTAACTTGTTTTCAGCAGGTTTTTGGTTTCATTGTCCAAAGAAATCACTAATGTTAGCTTAGTGTTAATGTCAGTTTGCACATATCCAAACCTAACAACGGCCTAGCTCAAACAGACTTCTTAGGCAAACTATATTTCACAACCTGTCAAATTCTAGAATAAGTAAGTAGTAATAAGTAAGGATATTTGGGAAACTTACCTCCAACCTGCAGGTCCAGGAGGTGGTCCGGAGCGAAGTCCAACGGAGCCATCGTCAACGTTATCCACAGTAGTTTTGACAAACCTGGAAACATATGAAACATTTGTTGGTTAAACTGCTTCTAATTTACCAACAGATGAATGTGGAGACACTATTTAAAGCAGAAGATGCTAAAATGATACGCACCAGTACAGTAGCAGTGACCACTCGAAGTCCAAGTGAGAACTGAGAGACTTGAGAACTTTGAGCCTTATATACTGTTAACACACAGGTCCCATGGCAACCATGGAGTTCTACATCGTGATGTCACAGACCAACGCATTATTTCATTTAGTGGGTTGTTTTCATAATGAACTAGTGGAGATTTTAAAAGGCAAAATACTGGAGTTCACACTAAAACATTAGGAGTTGGACACTAAAACGTGGATAATATTGCTATGGTAGAGAGCGGCAGCCAGTGTTGGGGAGAATACTTTGAAATTGTATTTAATTACTGAATACTGAATACTTGCCTTAAAAAGTATTTTGTAACGTATTCCGTTACTTTGTCTAATCAGAGTACTGTATTCTGAATACTTTGAATACCTTTAGAATACTTTCTCATTGATTGTCATTATATTTATGTGTACATATGGTGCGTATAATTACAAAAATGAAGACTACGATTGTTGGAACACCTGTTATAAACTCACTTACCATTAATTAGGAACTTTTTAACTCTTGGCAAATGGAGCAGCAGATACAGCATCATGTGACACATGTGCAGTGTTTGTATGAACTGTGGCATAAGGCGTTTAAAATCTTTATTTTATTTTAGGAGGAAAAACAGGTCAACATTAAAAGTAGAGAGCCTCAACACGCGCCACTCCATGGCGTCCATTGTCCATTATAGCGACGGCCACTACAGTGAGAGTGAATGTTTTTGACCAAAACACAAACTCAACCAGTTTTGAGAGAGATTGGTGTTAACTCAGTAATGGAGCATGAGCAGACTTTATAATGTTGGCCTCAATAAAGAACCCTTTGACTTTTAAACCAGAAAACACTAAGATATCCTTATGTGACGAAAACGAACCATTTTACACCTGGCTTTTCATTCTCCTGCTTTATCCCTTTGTATAACTCCTGAAATAAAAACTCACAGACTAATGGAGAAACCTTAGCTGCCCGTTCACCCGACAAAGTCAACCTACGAAGGTCACAGTTCAAATGCAAATACTTTATTTATTGCACAGTAAGAAAATGAAATGGTGGTGTGGTGGGGACGGGGGAGGAGGAGGAGACTCTTGCGTTTCTAAGTGCAGACTGTAGACAGGGGGCGCTCTGTGCGATCTTCAGCTTCATACCTGGTGCAATAAGTGGGTTGGACAGGCTCCCATGGTGAGGTGATGCACAGCAGTGGCTTTTTCTCCTACAGACCGTTTTTGACGGCATGGAGTTTGTGCTAGAGCGCTAGACCCATCCATATATTCTCTGTGGGGACGTGGACAGTGTTTAACTCACACTCCGGGGCAGGTGCGGTGTAGAAAGCGTGCAGATGGAGGCGACCACCGAGGAACGGCCCGTCACTTCCTGTAGGAAAGACAACACCAGGTTCAATTTAACAGCGAGGCTAACGGAGGAAATACTTTTGAGCGTCGGGGGGCGCCACTGAGCCAGGACCTGTAAATAAAAACATAATGGTCAAACGATTGTACCTTTTTAAAGGCCTGGAGGATGAAGGGGCAGTCTGCTCTGACGGCTGCGTGGGATCACTCCAGGGCAGGTGCAGTGAACAAACGTGTCCTGATGGAGGCGACCACAGAGAAACTTCCTGTAGGAAAAAGAAAACACAATTTAACAGCGAGGCTAACGGAGGATATACTTTTGAGCATCGGGGGCTGCCACTGAGCCAGGACCTGAAATAAAAACAAATAGAAACAAGAAGAAAACAGGAAGTGTTAGTGAAGACAAGAAACTAAAGTGTGATGCACAAACCCTTGTACATTGACAAATAAAGCACTTACTTACTTACTTACTTACTAAAACACAGCACAGCAAACCAACTATTTACAAACTATTTACACTCTACTTTGGACCATGTCCTCAGCAGAAAAGGTTTGGATCTTTAAAACCTACGACGCGACCTCTTAGCAGCAGGGTCAGCGTCATCATCGTCCTCCCTAAAGCGCTTACGAGGGGAGGGAGGAGACGGAGAGGACGGAGGAGAAGGGGAGGAAGAAGAGTAAGAAGAAAGTGAGGAGGGAGAAGAGGCCGGAGACACATAAGATGGTAGAAGCTGGTACCAAGGACGAGAGGGTGGAGAGGAAGAGGAGTAAGAAGAAAGTGAGGATGGAGAGGAAGGAGGAGAGGAATACGGGCAGAGAAGGGGAGAGCGAGAGAGAGGAGAAGGAGGGGAGAAGAAGACGCAGAGAGAGAAGAAATAGGGGAAAGAGGAGGGGAAGGGGGAGAGGAAGGGGAAAAGGCAGACCCAGCGGAGGGGTCAGAACAGAAGGGCAGCAGGGCCAGAGAAGGCCTCTGCAGGGAAGACAGGACGAGGAAAGATAGGAGTAGGACGGACAAGAGCAGGAGGACCTGGGGGGAAAGGGAAAGCCAGGACAAAGTATAAAGGCTCTTGGGGATGTCCGACGCCGTGAACAATGGGATGCACCTGGGAAGAGGCAGGAGGGAGGAAGGAGGAGAGACGGGAACAAGGGGGGAAGGAAAAGAGTAGATGAGGTCCGGAAACACGTCCAAAGAGGAGGGAATAGGAGAGGGGAGGAAATCAGGGGAAAGTAGGAAATGACAGAGTGAGAGGAGAAAAGAGAAGAAAGGGAAGGAGGAGGCCCTGGAGGAAGAGGGGAGGGCCCGGAGGAAGAGCCACCGGCGGAGGAGACTGAGGGGGAGGCTGACCTGGGTCGGAGCCTCCATCCCCAGCACCGAAGGGAAGGACCGCAGGAGGAGGAGGGTCCACAGGCGGCAGCCAGGGGGCGTCTCCTAAACACAAAAATAAAAACACGAGTCAGAGTCGGCTCTAATTTATACTTTTCAACTTACAAACTTAGTCCGATTAAACTGGCTTTGTACTGCAACTATGTAGAAAAGTATTTCAATAAGGTTTTTTGGTACATTTCATTTGTTTCTTTTTTTTTTAATCTTTAAACATTTTTCCTCATATTTTATTCTATTTGTTTAAGAATTGTCCTAAGCTGGACACTGTAGGAGCTGTCTGTGAAGTGGACAGTCCTGGAGCCTTGTGTCTGAGCAGGTGTCAAAGTCCCCAAACACACTACTACATCAAAATACTACACAATTTGAAGTTTGTACACACTACTGCATCAAAATACTACACACTTTGAAGTTTGTACACACTACTGCATCAAAATACTACACAATTTGAAGTCTGTACACACTACTGCATCAAAATACTACACAATTTGAAGTTTGTACACACTACTGCATCAAAATACTACATCATTTGACGTCTACACACTACTGCATCAAAATAGTACACAATTTGAAGTCTGTACACACTACTGCATCAAAATACTACATCATTTGAAGTCTGTACAAGGCCTAGACATTATATTGAGCATTTGAAAGTAAACGTTCCAAATGAGAGCGGGCGCCATTTTGTTCAGAAATGTTGCTACTAAATATGACATTCAACAACACCCAGCACAAAAAATCCAAACAATTTCCCAGATAATCTTAGCTAATGTGTTAGTTTGTGCCCTCTCCTTTCAAATGTTGATGTTTTATCCAGGTTTTATAGTGCCATTTTGAAGCAATCGTCGAATGAACTGTCTGCTATCGATTTGTCCGCAAACCAAACTAGCTATGTTAGCTTGTTTAGCCCCACAATTCCCTTTAAAAACGTGTTTTTCTACGCTAAGTTATGAAATATAACAGTACATTTGCAATTGCTTTGATCATTTTCTACATTTAACTTGTTTTCACCAGGTTTTTGGTTTCATTATCCAAAGAAATCACTAATGTTAGCTTAGTGTTAATGTCAGTTTGCACATATCCAAACCTAACAACGGCCTAGCTCAAACAGACTTCTTAGGCAAACTATATTTCACAACCTGTCAAATTCTACAATAAGTAAGTAGTAATAAGTAAGGATATTTGGGAAACTTACCTCCAACCTGCAGGTCCAGGAGGTGGTCCGGAGCGAAGTCCAACGGAGCCATCGTCAACGTTTTCCACAGTAGTTTTGACAAACCTGGAAACATATGAAACATTTGTTGGTTAAACTGCTTCTAATTTACCAACAGATGAATGTGGAGACACTATTTAAAGCAGAAGATGCTAAAATGATACGCACCAGTACAGTAGCAGTGACCACTCGAAGTCCAAGTGAGAACTGAGAGACTTGAGAACTTTGAGCCTTATATACTGTTAACACACAGGTCCCATGGCAACCATGGAGTTCTACATCGTGATGTCACAGACCAACGCATTATTTCATTTAGTGGGTTGTTTTCATAATGAACTAGTGGAGATTTTAAAAGGCAAAATACTGGAGTTCACACTAAAACATTAGGAGTTGGACACTAAAACGTGGATAATATTGCTATGGTAGAGAGCGGCAGCCAGTGTTGGGGAGAATACTTTGAAATTGTATTTAATTACTGAATACTGGCCTTAAAAAGTATTTTGTAACGTATTCCGTTACTTTGTCTAATCAGAGTACTGTATTCTGAATACTTTGAATACCTTTAGAATACTTTCTCATTGATTGTCATTATATTTATGTGTACATATGGTGCGTATAATTACAAAAATGAAGACTACGATTGTTGGAACACCTGTTATAAACTCACTTACCATTAATTAGGAACTTTTTAACTCTTGGCAAATGGAGCAGCAGATACAGCATCATGTGACACATGTGCAGTGTTTGTATGAACTGTGGCATAAGGCGTTTAAAATCTTTATTTTATTTCAGGAGGAAAAACAGGTCAACATTAAAAGTAGACAGCCTCAACACGCGCCACTCCATGGCGTCCATTGTCCATTATAGCGACGGCCACTACAGTGAGAGTGAATGTTTTTGACCAAAACACAAACTCAACCAGTTTTGAGAGAGATTGGTGTTAACTCAGTAATGGAGCATGAGCAGACTTTATAATGTTGGCCTCAATAAAGAAACCCTTTGACTTTTAAACCAGAAAACACTAAGATATCCTTATGTGACGAAAAACAACCATTTTACACCTGGCTTTTCATTCTCCTGCTTTATCCCTTTGTATAACTCCTGAAATAAAAACTCACAGACTAATGGAGAAACCTTAGCTGCCCGTTCACCCGACAAAGTCAACCTACGAAGGTCACAGTTCAAATGCAAATACTTTATTTATTGCACAGTAAGAAAATGAAATGGTGGTGTGGTGGGGACGGGGGAGGAAGGAGGAGACTCTTGCGTTTTCTAAGTGCAGACTGAGCAGGGGGCGCTCTGTTGGATCTTCAGCTC
Organism: Neogobius melanostomus; assembly: GCA_007210695.1. Lineage (NCBI taxonomy): Eukaryota > Metazoa > Chordata > Actinopteri > Gobiiformes > Gobiidae > Neogobius > Neogobius melanostomus. The sequence continues at coordinate 14,895 of VHKM01001260.1, read as the reverse complement.
ATACCTGGTGCAGATAAGTGGGTTGGACAGGGCTCCATGTGAGTGATGCCACGAGTGGCTTTTTCTCCTACAGACGTTTTTGGACGGCATCGGAGTTGTCGTAGAGCGCTAGACATCCATATATCTCTGTGGGACGTGGAACAGTGTTTTAACTCCACACTCCGGGGCAGGTGCGGTTGTTAGAAAGCGTGCAGATTGGAGGCCACCACCGATGGAACGGGCCCGTCACTTCCTTAGAAAGACAACACCAGGTTCAATTTAACAGCGAGGGCTAACGAGAAATACTTTTTGAGCATCGGGGGCTGCCACTGAGCCAGGACCTAGAAAATTAAAAAACAAATAGAAACAAGGAAGAAAACAGAAGTGTTAGTTTGAAGAAGAACTAAAGTGTGATGCACAAAACCGTGTACATTGACAAATAAAGCACTACTTTACTTACTTTACTTACTAAAACACACACAGCAAACCAACTATTTACCAAACTATTTACACTCTTACTTTGGTATGTCCTCAGCAGAAAAGGTGTTGGATCTTTTTTTAAAACCTACGACGCGACCTCTTAGCAGCAGGGTCAGCATCATCATCGTCCTCCCTAAAGCGCTTACGAGGGGAGGGAGGAGACGGAGAGGACGGAGGAGAAGGGGAGGAAAGAAGAGTAAGAAGAAAGTGAGGAGGGAGAGGAAGGAAAAGAGGAGAGGGAGAAGAGGCGGGCCGGAGACACATAAGATGGTAGAAGCTGGTACCAAGGACGAGAGGGTGGAGAGGAAGAGGAAGTAAGAAGAAAAGTGAGGATGGAGAGGGAAGAGGAGTTATAAGGGAGAGAAGGGGCGAGAGCTAATGAGAGAGGAGAAGGAGGGAGAGAGAAGACGCAGAGAGAGAAGGAAAATAGGGGAAAGAGGAGGGGGAAGGGGGAGAGGAAGGGGAAAAGGCAGACCCAGCGGAGGGGGTTCAGAACAGAAGGGGCAGCAGGGCCAAGAGCGAGCCTCTGCAGAAGGAACAGGACGAGGAAAGAAGGAGTAGGAGGACAAGAAGGAGGAGACCTGGGGGGGAAAGGGAAAAGCAGGACAAAGTGATAAAGGCTCCTTTGGGGATGTCCGACGCCAGTGAACAATGATGCACCTGGGAAGATCCTAGGGGAGGAAGATGGAGGACAGGAACAAGGGTATATAAATACGATTGAAGGTCCGGAAACACGTCCAAAGAGGAAGGAAATAGGAGAGGGAGGAAATTAGGGTGAAAAGTAGGAAATTGACAGAGTGGAGAAGGAGAAAGAGAAGAAAGGAAGGAGGAGGCCTGGAGGAAGAGGGGGAGGCCCGTAGGAAGAGGGGGACGGGCCGGAGAAGAGCCACCTCGAGGGAGACGGATGGGGAGGCTGACCTGGGTCGGAAGCCTCCACCAGCACCGAAGGGAAGGTCCTATGAGGAGGAGGGTCCACCCAGGCGGGCATGCTGCTCCAAACACCAAAAAAAACAAGTCCGGAGTCGGCTTCTTAAATTTATACTTTTCAACTTACAAACTTAGTCAAAACGATTAAACTGGTTTTTGTACTGCAAATATGTAGAAAAGTATTTCAAAAAAGGTTTTTTGGTACATTTCATTTGTTTCTTTTTTCTTTTAATCTTGTTAAACGATTTTTCCTCATATTTTATTCTATTTGTTTAAGAATTGTCCTAAGCTGGACACTGTAGGAGCTGTCTGTTGAAGTGGACAGTCCTGGGAGGCCTTGTGTCTGAGAGGTGTCAAAGTCCCCAAACACACTACTACATCAAAAATACTACACACTTTGGAAAGTTTGTACACCACTACTGCATCCAAAATACTACACACTTTGAAGTTTTGGGTACACACTACTACATCAATATAAATCAAATTTGATGTAAACTACTGCATCAAAAATACTACACAAGTTTGAAGTCTGTTACACACTTACTGCATCAAAATACTTACACAATTTGAAGTTTGTACACCACTACTGCAATCAAAATACTAATCATTTGAAGTCTGTACACACTACTGCATCAAAATACTACACAATTGAAGTCTGTACACACTACTGCATCAAAATACTACACAATCTGAAGTCTGTACAACTACTGGCATCAAAATACTACTCATTTGAAGTCTGTACACACTACTGCATCAAAATACTACACACTTTGAAGTTTGTACACACTACTTGCATCAAAAATACTACATCATTTGACCGTCTTACACACTACTGCATCAAAATAGTACACATTTGAAGTCTTGTACACAACTATTTGCATCAAAATACTACATCATTTGAAAGTCTGTACAAGGCCTAGACATTATATTGAAGCATTTGAAAGTAAACGTTCCAAATGAGAGCGGGCGCCATTTTGTTACAGAATGTGCTACTAAATTGCATTACAAAACACCCAGCACAAAAATCCAAACAATTTCCCAGATAATCTTTAGCTAATGTGTACTTTGTGCCCTCTGCCTTTCAAATGTTGATTTTTATTCCAGGTTTATATTTGCCATTTTGAAAGCAATCGTCGGAAATGGTGAAACTGTCTTCTATCGATTTGTTCCGCCAAACCAACTAGCTATGTTAGGCTTGTTAGCCCCAACAATTCCCTTTTAAAAACGTGTTTTCTACGGCTAAGTATGAAATATAACAGGTACATTGCAATTGCTTTTGATCATTTTCTACATTTAACTTGTTTCACCAGGTTATTTGGTTTCATTGTCCAAAGAAATCAACTTAATGTTAGGCTTAGTGTTAATGTTCAGTTGCACATATCCAAACCTAAACAACGGCCTAGCTCAAACAGGCTTCTTAGGCAAACTCATATTTCACAACCTGTCAAATTCTAGAATAAGTAAGTAGTAATAAGTAAGGATTATTTGGAACTTACCTCCAAACCTGCGGTCAGAGGTGGTCCGGAGCGAAAAGTCCAACGACCATCGTCAACGTTTTTCCACATAGTTTTGACAAACCTTGGAACATATGAAACATTTGTTGGTTAAACTTCTAATTTTACCAACAGATGAATGTGGAGACATATTTAACAAAAGATGCTTAAAAATGATACGCACCAGTACCAGTAGCAGGACCACTCGAAGTCCAAGTGAGAAACTGAGAGACTTGAGAATTGAGCCTTATATACTGTAACACACAGGTTCCATGGGCAACCATGGAGTTCTACATCGTGAGTCACAAGGACCAACGCATTATTCATTTAGTTGGTTGTTTTAATTAATGAACTAGTGGAGATTTTTAAAAGGCAAATACTGGATTCACACTAAAAACATTAGGAGTTGGACACTAAAACGTGGATTAATATTGCTTATGGTAGAGAGCGGCAGCCAGTGTTGGGGAGAATACTTTTGAAATTTTATTTAATTACTGAATACTGAATACTTTGCCTTAAAAAGTATTTGTAACGTATTCCGTTACTTTTGTCTAATTCAGAGTTACTGTATTCTTGAATACTTTGAATAACCTTTAGAATACTTTCTCATTTTGATTGTCATTATAATTTATGTGTACATATGGTGCGTATAATTACAAAAATGGGAAGACTACGATTGTATGGACACCTGTTATAAACTCAACTTACCCATTTAATTAGGAAACTTTTTAACTCTGGCAATGGAAGCAGCAGATACAGCATCATGGGACACATGTGCAGTGTTTGTCATGAACTGTGGCATAAGGCGTTAAATCTTTATTTTATTTTAGGAGGGGAAAAACAGTCAAATAAAGTAGAGAGCCTCAACACGCGCCAACTTCCATGGCGTCCATTGTCCATTATTAGCGACGGCCACTTACAGTGAAGTGAATGTTTTTTGACCAAAACCAAACTCAACCGGTTTTGAGAGAGATTGGTGTTAACTCAGTAATGGCATGAGCAGACTTTTATTAATGTGGCCTCAATAAAGAAACCCTTGACTTTTAAACCAGAAAAACACTAAGATATCCTTATGACGAAAAACAACCATTTTACACCTGGCTTTCATTCTCCTGCTTTATCTTCTTTGTATAATCCTGAAATAAAAAACTGCACAGAACTAATGGAGAAACCTTAGCTGCCGTTCACCCACAAAGTCAACCTACGAAGGTCACAGTTCAAATGCAAATCTTTATTTTATGTTACCACAGTAGAAAATGAAATGGTGGTGGTTGATGGGGACGGGGGAGGAGGAGGAGGATCTTGTTTTCTAAGTGCTGTTAGACAGGGGGGCGCTCTGTTGCGATCTTCAGCTTCATTACCTGGTTGCAATAAGTGGGTTGGACAGGCTCCATTGGTTGAGTGAGCACAGCAGTGGCCTTTTTCTCCTACAGACCGTTTTTCGACGGCATTGGAGTTTGTCGCTAGAGCGCCGGTGGGGGACCATCCATATATTCTCTGTGGGGACGTGGACAAGTGTTTAACTCACACTCCGGGGCAGGTGCGGTGTAGAAAGCGTGCAGATGGAGGCGACCACGAGGAAACGGCCCGTCACTTCCTGTAGGAAAGACAACACCAGGGTTCAAATTTAACAGCGAGGCTAACGGAGAATATTTTGAGCGTCGGGGGGCGCCACTGAGCCAGGCACCTGTAAATAAAAACATAATGGGTCAAAACGATTGTACCTTTTAAAGGCCTGGAGATGAAGGGGCCAGTCTGCGATCTGACGGCTGCGTGGGTCACTCCACGGGCAGTGCAGTGAACAACGTGTCCTGATGGAGGCGACCACAGAGAAACTTCCTGTAGGAAAAAGAAAACACAATTTAACGCGAGGGCTAACGGAGGATATACTTTTTTGAGATCGGGGGGCCGCCCACTGAGCCAGGACCTTGATAAATAACACAAATAGAAAACAAGAAGAAAACAGGGAAGTTTAGTGGAAGACAGAAACTAAAGTTGATGCACAAACCTTAGTACATTGACAAATAAAGCCACTTACTTACTTTACTTACTTACTAAAACACAGCACAGCCAACCACACTATTTACAAACTATTTACACTCTACTTGGACCATTGTCCTCAGCAGGAAAGGTTTGGATCTTTAAAACCTACGACGCGACCTCTTAGCAGCAGGTCAGATCATCCATCGTCCTCCCTAAAGCGCTTACGAGGGAGGAGGGAGACGGATGAGACGGAGGAAGAAGGGAGAGAAGAGTAAAAGGGAAGTGAGGATGGAGAGGTAGACAAGAGGAGGAGGGAGAAAGGAGGCCGAGAACACATTTAGTGGTAGAAGTGGTACCAAGGACGAGAGGGTGGAGAGGAAGAGGAGTAAGAAGAAGTGAGGATGGAAGAGGAAGGAGGAGAGGAACGGGCAGAGAAGGGGAGAGCGAGATAGAGGAGAAGGAGGGGGAGGAAGAAGACGCCAGAGAGAGAAGAAATAGGGAAATAGGAGGGGAAGGGGGAGGAGGAAGGGGAAAAGGAGACCCAGCGGAGGGGGTTCAGACAGAAGGGGGACCAGCAGGGCCAAGAGAAGGCCTCTGAGGTAAGACAGGAACGAGGAAAGATAGAGTAGGACGGACACAGCAGGAGGAACCTGGGGGGAAAGGGGGGAAAGCCAGGACAAAAGTATAAAGGCTCTTGGGGATGTCCGACGCCTGTAACAATGGATGCACCTGGGAAGAGGCAGGAGGGGAGGAAGGAGGAGAGACGGGAACAGGGGGAAGGGAAACAGAGTAGATGAGGTCCGGGAAAACACGTCCAAAGAGGAGGGAATAGGACGAGGGGAGGAAATCAGGGGGAAAAGTAGGAAATGACAGAGTGAGAGGAGAAAACAGAAGAAAGGGAAGGGAGTAGGCCCTGGAGGAAGAGGGGGGAGGGCCCGGAGGAAGAGCCACCGGCGGAGGAGACGGAGGGGAAGCTGACCTGGGTCGGAGGCCTCATTCCAAGCAGCCGAAGGAAGGAACCGCAGGAGGAGGAAGGGTCCACAGGCGGCCAAGCCAGTGGGGGCGGTCTCCTAAAACACAAAATAAAAAACACGAGTCAGGTCGGCTCTAATTTATACTTTTTCAACTTACAAAACTTAGTCCGATTAAACTGGCTCTGTACTGGCAACTATGTAGAAAAGTATTTCAATAAGGTTTTTTGGTACATTTCATTGTTTCTTTTTTTAATCTTTAAACATTTTTCCTCATATTTTATTCTATTTGTTAAGAAATTGTCCTAAGCTGGCGGACACTGTAGGAGCTGTCTGTGAAGTGGACCCAGTTCCTGGAGCTTGGTCTGAGCAAAGGGTCAAAGTCCCCAAACACACTACTGCATCAAAATACTACACAATTTGAAGTTTGTACACATACTAATTCAAAAATACTACACAATTTTGAAGTTGTACACACTACTGCATCAAAATACTACACACTTTGAAGTTTGTACACACTACTGCATCCAAAATACTACACAATTTTAAGTCTGTAAACACTACTGCAATCAAAAATTTACTACACAATTGAAGTTTGTACACACTTACTGCATCCAAATACTACACACTTTGAAGTTTGTTACACACTACTGCTCAAAAATACTACACCACTTTGACGTCTGTTACACAATACTGCATCAAATAGTACACAATTTTTGAAGTCTGTACACACTACTGCATCAATTACTACACAATTAAGTCTGTACACACTACTGCATCAAAAATTACTACATCATTTGAAGTCTGTACAAGGGCTGCGTTAGATATTATATTGAGCATTTGAAAGTAAACGTTCCAAATGAGAGCCGGCGCCATTTTGTTCAGAAATGTTGCTACTAAATATGACATTCCAACAACACCAGCCACAAAAAATCCAAACAATTTCCCAGATAATCTTAAGCTAATGTGTTAGTTTGTCCCTCTCCTTTCAAATGTTGATGTTTTTATCCAGGTTTTATAGTGCCATTTTGAAGCAATCTCGAATGAACTGTCTGGCTATCCGATTGTCCGCAAACCAAACTAGCTATGTTAGGCTTGTTAGCCCCACAATTTCCCTTTTAAAAACGTGTTTTTCTCGCTTTAAAGTTATGAAATATACAGTACATTTGGCAATTGCTTTTTGATTCATTTTCTACATTTAAACTTTGCTTTCACAGGTTTTTGGTTCATTTCCAAAGAATCACTAATGTTTAGCTTTAGTTGTAATGGTCAGTTTGCACATATCCAAACCTAAACAACGGCCCCTAGCTTCAAACAGACTTCTTAAGGAAACTATATTTCACAAAACCTGTCAGAATTCTACAATAAGTAAGTTACGTAATAATAAGTAAGGATATTTGGGAAACTTACCTCCAACCTGCAGGATCCAGGAGTGGTCCGGAGCGAGTCAACGGAGCCACGTCAACGTTTTCCACAGTAGTTTTGACAAACCTGGAAAACATATGAAACATTTGTTGTTAAACTGCTTCATAATTTACAACAGATGAATGTGGAGAACACTATTTAAAAGCAGAAAGATGCCTAAAATGATACGCCACAGTACAGTTTAGCAGGACCACTCGAAGGTCCAGTGAGAACTGAGGAGGACTTGAGAACTTTGAGCCTTATATACTGTTAACACACAGGTCCATGGCAACCATGGAGTTCTACATCGTGATGTCACAGACCAACGCATTATGTCATTTAGTGGGTGTTTTCATTAAATGAACTAGTGGAGATTTTTAAAAGGCAAAATACTGGAAGTTCCACTAAAACATTAGGAGTTGGGACACTAAAACGTGGCATAATATGCTTAGGTACGAGAGCGGCAAGCCAGTGTTGGGAGAATACTTTTGAAATTGTATTTAAATTTACTGATTACTGAATACTTGCCTTAAAAAGTATTTTGTAACGTTATTCCGTTACTTTGTCTAATCAGAGTACTGTATTCTGAATACTTTGAATACCTTTAGAATACTTTCTTCATTGATTGTCATTATTATTTATGTTGTACATATGGTGCGTTATATTACAAAAAATGAAGACTACGAATTGTTGGAACACCTGTTATAAACTCCACTTTCCATTAATAGGAAACTTTTTAACTCTTGGCAAATGGAGGCAGCAGATACAGCATCATGTGACACATGTGCAGTGTTTTTATGAACTGTGGCATAAGGCGTTTAAAAGCTTTATTTTATTTTTAAGGGGAAACAGGTCAACATTAAAAGTTAGAGAGCTCAACACGCGCCACTCCATGGCGTCCATTGTCCATTATAGCGACTGCCCACTTACAGTGAGAGTAATGTTTTTGACCAAAAACACAAACTCAAACCAGTTTTGAGAGAATTGGTTTAATCAGTAATGAGCATGAGCAGACCTTTAAATGTGCCTCAAATAAAGAAACCCTTTTGACTTTTAAACCAGAAAACACTAAGATATCCTTTATGTGACGAAAAAACAACCATTTTACACCTGGCTTTTCATTTCTCCTGCCTTATCTAACTTTGTATACTCCTTGAAATAAAAACTCACAGACTAATGGAGAAACCTTTAGCTGCCCGTTCACCCGACAAAGTTCAACTTACGAAGGTCACCAGTTTTCAAATGCAAAACTTATTTATTGCACAGTAAGGAAAATTTTGAAAAATGGTGGTGGATGGGGACGGGGGAGGAGGAGGAGCTCTTGTGTTTCTAAGTGCAGACTGTAGACAGGGCGGCGCTCTGGTGCGAATCTTCAGCTTCATTACCCTCGTTGCAATAAGTGGGTTGGACGGCTCCCATGGTGAGGTATGCACAGCAGTTGGCTTTTTCTCCTACAGACCGTTTTGCGGCATGGAGTTTTTTGTGGCTAGAGCGCTAGACCCATCCATATTTCTCTTGTGGGGACGTGGACAGTGTTTAACTTCACACTCCGGGGCAGGTGCGGTGTAGAAAGCGTGCCAGATGGAGGCGACCACCGAGGAACGGCCCGTCACTTTCCTGTAGGAAAGAAACACCAGGTTCAATTCAACAGCGAGGCTAACGGAGGAAATACTTTGAGCGTCGGGGGGCGCCACTGAGCCAGGACCTGTAAATAAAAACCATAATGGTCAAACGATTGTACCTTTTTTAAAGGGCCTGGAGGATGAAGGGCAGTCTGCTCTGGACGGTCTGGTGGATCACTCCAGGGCAGTTGCAGTGAAACAAACGTGTCCTGATGGAGGCGACCACAGAGAAACTTCCTGTAGGAAAAAGAAACACAATTTAACAGCGAGGGCTACGGAGATTATTACTTTTGAGCATCGGGGGCTGCCCTGAGCCAGGGACCTTGAAAAATAAAAACAAATGAAACAAGAAGAAAACAGGAAGTGTTTAGTGAAGGACAAGGAAACTAAGTGTGATGCAAAACCCCTTGTACATTGACAAATAAAGCAACTTACTTACTTACTTACTTACTTACTAAAACACGCACAGCCAAAACCAACTATTTACAAACGTATTTACACTCTACTTTGGACCATGTCCTCAGCAGAAAAGGTTTGGATCTTTAAAAACCTACGACGCAACCTCTTAGCAGCAGGTAGCGTCGATCATCGTCCTCCCTAAAGCGCTTACGAGGGAGGAGGAGACGCGAGGGACGGAGGAGAAGTAGGAAGAAGAGTTAAGAAAGGAAAGTGAGGAGGGAGGAAGAGGCCGGAGACACATAAGATGGTAGAACCGTACCAAGGACGAGAGGGGTGGGAGAGGAAGAGGAGTAAGGAGAAAGTGAGGGATGGAGAGAGGAGGAGAGGAATACGGGGAGGAGAAGGAGGAGAGGCGAGAGAGAGGAGAAGGGGGGGAGAAGAAGGACGCAGAGAGAGAAGAAATGGGGAAGAGGAGGGTAAGGGGAGAGGAAGGGGGAAAAGGCGACCCAGCGGGAAGGGGGTCAGAACAAAGGGGCAGCAGGGCCAGAGAAGCCTCTGCAGGAAGAAGGACGAGGAAAGATAGGAGATAGGACGACAAGAGCAGGAGGACCTGGGGGGAAGGGAAAAGCCAGGACAAAAGTATAAAGCTCTGGGGATGTCCACGCCGTGACCAATGGGATTGCACCTGAAGGAAGAGGCAGGAGGGAGGAAGAGGAGAGACTGGGAACAAGGGGGGAAGAAAAGGGTAGATGAGGTCGGAAACACGGTCCAAAGAGGAGGGAATAGGAGAGGGGAGGGAAATCAGGGGAAAAGTAGGAGAAATGACAGAGTGAGAGGAGAAAGAGAAGAAAGGGGAAGGAGGAGGCCCTGGAGGCGGGGGAGGGGCCCGGAGGAAGAGCCACCGGCGGAGGAGACGGAGGGGAGGCTGACCGTGGTCGGAGCCTCCTTCCCAGCACCGAAGGGAAGGGTACCGCAAGGAGGAGGGGTCCACAGGCGCAGCCAGGGGCGTCTTCCTAAACACAAAAATAAAAACAAACGAGTCAGGTCGGCATCTAATTTATACTTTTCAACTTTACAAACTTTAGTCCGAATTAAACTGGCCTTTGTTACTGCAAACTATGTAGAAAAGTATTTCAAAAAGGTTTTTTGGTACCATTTAAAATTTGTTCTTTTTTTTTTTAATCTTTAACATTTTTTTCTATATTTATCTATTTGTTAAGAATTGTCCTAAGCTGGACACTGTAGGAAGCTTGTCTTGAAGTTGACAGGTCCTGGAGCCGTTGTGTCTGAGCAGGTGTCAAAGTCCCCAAACACCACGTACTGCCATCCAAAATACTACAACAATTTGAAGTTTGTGTACACACTACTTACAATCAAAATACTAGCACATTTGAAGTTTGTACACACTAACTGCCATCAAAATTACTACACACTTTGAAGTTTGTACACACTTACTGCATTCAACAAATAAAACCACAATTTGAAGTTGTACACACTTTACTGCATTCAAAATTACTACACACTTTTGAAGTTTGGGTACACACGTACTGCATCAAATACTACACACTTGACGTTCTTACACACTCTCATCAAAACTAGTACAACAACTCTCTTGAAATCTGTACACACTAACTGCATCAAAATACTACACAATTTGAAGTTCTGTACACACTACGGTTCAAAATACTACATCATTTGATAGTCTGTGAACAAGGCCTGCAGTTAGAATTATATTAGGCATTTGAAAGTAAACGTTACAATGAGAGCCGGCGCCATTTTGTTCAGGAAATTTGTTTACTTAAATGACATTCACAAACACCCAGCACAAAAAAATCCAAACATTTCCCAGATAATCTTAGCTAATGTGTTTAGTTTGTGCCCTCTCTTTCCAAATGTGATTGTTTTATCCGGTTTTATAGTGCATTTTGAAGCAATCGTTCGAATGAACGTCTGCTATCTATTTGTCCGCAAACCAAACTAGCTATGTTAGTTTTAAGCCCACAATTCCCTTTTTAAAAACGTTTTTTTCTCGCTGTTATGAATATAACAGTACATTTGCAATTGCTTTGATCATTTTCTACATTTTAACTTGTTTTCACCAGGTTTTTGGTTTCATTGTCCAAAAGATATCACTAATGTTAGCTTAGTGTTAATGTCAGTCTTGCACCATATCCAAACCTAACAACCGGCCTAGCTCAAAACAGGACATTCTTAGGCAAACTATATTTCACCAACTTGTTCAGATTCTACAATTAAGTAAGTAATAATAGTAAGGATATTTGGGAAAACTTTACTTCCAACCTGCAGGTCCAGATGAGGTGGTCCGGAGCGAAAGTCCAACGGAGCCATCGTCAACGTTTTTCCACAGTAGTTTTGGACAAAACCTGAGAAACATAATGAGAACATTTGTTGGATTAACTGCTTCTAATTTTACCAAACGCTATGAAATGTGGAGACCACTATTTAAGCAGAAGATGCTAAAATGATACGCTACCGTACAGTAGCAGTGACCACTTCGAAGTCAAGTGATGGAGAACTGAGAGACTTGAGAACTTTGAGCCTTATATACTGTTTAACCACACAGGTCCCATTGCAACCATGGGAGTTCTACATCGTGATGTCACAGACCAACGCATTATTTCATAGGTGGGTTGTTTTCATAATGAACTAGTGGAGATTTTAAAAGGCAAAATACTGGAGTTCACACTAAACATTGGAGTTGGACACTAAAACGTGGATAATATTGCTTATGGAGAGAGCGGCAGCCAGTTGTTGGGGAGAATACTTTGAAATTGTATTTAATTACTGAATACTGAATACCTTGCCTAAAAGTAGTTTGTAACGCCTATTCCTTTACTTGTCTAATCAGAGTAACTGTATTCTTGATACTTTGATACCTTTAGAATACTTTCTCATTGATTGTCATTATATTTATGTGTAACATTATGGGTGCGATATAATTACAAAAAATGAAGTACTACGATTGTTGGAAAACCTGTTATAAACACTCACTTACCATTAATTAGGAACTTTTTTTAACTCTTGAAATGGAAGCAGCAGATACGAGCATCATGTGACACATGTGCAGGTTTGTATGAACTGTGGCATAAGGCGTTTAAAATCTTTATCTTATTTTTAGGAGGAAAAACAGGTCAACATTAAAAAGTAGAGAGCCTCACACGCGCCACTCCCATGGCGTCCATTGTCCATTATAGCGACGGCCCATACGAGTGAGAGTGAATTTTTTGACCAAAAACACAAAACTCAACCAGTTTTGAGATATATATATAACTCAGTAATGGAGCATGAGCAGACTTATATTAATGTTGCCTCAATAAAGAAACCTTTGACTTTTAAACCCACACTAAGATATCCTTATGTGACGAAAACAACCATTTTACACCTGGCTTTTCTTCTCCTTGTTTATCCCTTTGTATAACTCCTGAATAAAAACTCACCAGCTAATGGAGAAACCTTAGCTGCCCGTTCACCCGACAAAGTCAACCTACGAAGGTCACAGTTCAAATGCAAATACTTTATTTATTGCACATTAAGGAAAATGAAATTGGTGGGGTGATGGGGACGTGGGAGGAGGAGGAGACTCTTGTGTTTCTAAGTGCAGATGTAGACGGGGGCGCCTCTGTGCGATCTCAGCTTCATACCTGGTTTGCAATTAAGTGGGCCTTGGACAGGCTCCATGGTGACTGGTCGATGCACAGCAGTGGCTTTTTCTCTACAGACCGTTTTTACGGCATGGAGTTTGTGCTAGAGCGCTAGACCTCCATATATTCTCTGTGGGGACGTGGGACAGCTGTTTAACTCACATCCGGGGGGTGCGGTTTGTAGAGAAATGCGTGCAGTATGGAGCGGACCACCGAGGAACGGCCCGTCACTTACCTTAGGAAAGACCAACAGCCAGGTTTCAATTTTAAACAGGCGAGGCTAACGGCCAAGGAATACTTTTGCAGCGTCGGGGGGGCGGCCACTGAGCCAGACCTGTAAATAAAACATAATGGTCAAAGATTGTACCTTTTTTAAAGGCCTGGGAGGATGAAGGGCAGTCTGCTTCTGACAGGCTCCACCTGCGTGGATCACTCCAGGGGCAGGTGCACGTGGAACAACGTGTCCTGATGGGCACGACCCACATAGAAACTTCCTGTAGGAAAAAGAGAGAAAAACACAAATTAACAGCAGGGCTAACGGAAGGAAATATACTTCTCTGAGCATCGGGGGCTGCCACTGAGCCAGGACCTGAAAAATAAAAAACAAATAGGAAACAAGAAAGAAAACATGGAATGTTAGTGAAGACAAGAAAACTAAAGTGTGATGCACAAAAACCCTGTGTACATTGACAAATAAAGCACTTACTTTACTTACTTACTTTACGTACTAGAACACAGCACAGCAAACAACTATTTACAAACTATTTACCACTCGTACTTTTGGACCATGTCCGTGTGGCAGCAGAAAAGGTTTGATCCTTTAAACCTTACGACGCAACCTCTTAGCAGCGGGTCAGCGTCATCATCGTCCTCCCTAAAGCGACTTACGAGGAGTGGAGGAGACGGAGAGGACGGAGGAGAAGGGAGGAAGAAGAGTAAAGAAGAAGTGAGGAGGAGGAAGTAGGCCGGAGAACATAAGAGTGGTAGAAAAAGCCGGTACAAGGACGAGGGGTGGAGAGGAAAGAGAGTAAGGAGAAAGTGAGATGGCAGGAGGAAGGAGGAGAGGAATACGGGAGAGAGAGGGAGAGAGCGAAGAGTAGGAGAAGGCAGGGGGAGGAAGAAGACGCCAGAGAGAGAAGAATAGGGAAAGAGGAGGGGAAGGGGAGAGGAAGGGAAAAAGGCAGACCAGCGGAGGGGGTAAGAACAGAAGGGGCAGCAGGGCCCAGAGGAAGGCCTCTGGCAGGGAGACAGGGACGAGGAAAGATGGAGTAGGACGGACAAGACAGGAGGACCTGGGGGGAAAGTGGAAAGCCAGTACAAAGTATAAGGCTCTTGGGATGTCCGACGCCGTGAACAATGGGATGCACCTGGGAAGAGAGGAGGGGAGGCAAGGAGGAGAGACTTGGAACAAGGGCGGAAGGAAAAGGGTAGATGAGGTCCGGAAACACGTCCCAAAGAGGAGGGAATAGGAGAGGGAGGAAATTCAGGGAAAAGTAGGAAATGAACAGAGTGAGAGGAGACAAGAGAAGAAAGGAAAGGAGGGGGCCCTGGAGGAAGAGGGGGAGGTCCGGAGGAAGAGCCACCCGGCGGGAGGAGACGGAGGGGAGGCTGACCTGGGTCGGAGCCTCCATTCCCCAGCACCGAAGGAAGGGACCGCAGGGAGGAGGTCACAGCGGCAGCCAGGGGCGTTCTCCTAAACACAAAAATAAAAACACGAGTCAGAGTCTGCTCTAATTTATACTTTCAAACTTACAAACTTAGTCGATTTTAAAACTTGTGGCTTTGTACTGCAAACTATGTAGAAAAGTATTTCAAAAAAGGTTTTTTGGTACATTTCATTTGTTTCTTTTTTCTTTTAATCTTGTTAAACGATTTTTCCTCATATTTTATTCTATTTGTTTAAGAATTGTCCTAAGCTGGACACTGTAGGAGCTGTCTGTGAAGTGGACAGTCCTGGAGCTTGTGTCTGAGCAGG